>CM040830.1:37345065-37415065 GCA_022828995.1 Vimba vimba | reverse complement strand
TTCTTTTAAAAACATTAGAAATCTTACCGATCTAAAACTTTTGACCGGTAGTGAGTGTGTGTGTGTGTGTGTGTGTGTGTGTGTGTGTGTGTGTGTGTGTGTGTGTGTGTGTGTGTGTGTGTGTGTGTGTGTGTGTGTGTGTGTGTGTATGTATATACACATACGCATACACATACATTCAACATAGTAGATTTCCTAACCTTAAAATAACAGAACTGTAAATATTGTTCCCAAAATGTGAATATAACGTTGTCAAAACTGCACAATTTAGACAGAAATATGATACAGGCACGACCACAATTCTAGCACAAACATTAAAGGAAAAGTTCACTCTAAATTAAAATTGTCATCAATATTGATTGAGCAGAAGAAAATGTATTACTACCATCAAAACTCCCTGACATTATTTACAGATCTCATTCATCACAGCAGACCTCATCTGTGTTCAGACTTCCATCAGTCATGTGACACACGAGAACCAATGGCACAGGCTGTCCATCAATAACACATCTCAGGTCATCGTTTACTTTTATTATCATTTAACAAGCGCAAATGAGATCTGAGAACTCTGGATGAGATTGAAAAATAGCAATCTGGGTAATGAGTTTCAGTCTGTTCCCAAAGCAAAGCCAAAATACAGTAAAAATAGATGTTTTTTTGGAGAACTGAGCGGTTGTAAATCATCTATTCTCACATGTAAAAGAGCAGCTCTGTCTGTCTACATAATATCTCCTTTTCTGCTCACAGAAGAAAACACACAAGACTCAACTGTAACTTTAGGACGGATGAAAATAATGCTAATTGGACAGATAAAAGTCAACTAATGCAATGTCCAAAACGTAGTTTCCACAAGCTGATAATCACAGAAAGTGTGTTTTCTTGAGACAACGTCGCCCTCTTTGGGCAGTGATATGATATATATAAAATGCAATGCATTTCCACATTAGCACTGCATCCATAAACACACACAAGCCTTTTAATGAAGCAAACTCTTCAGTGCGGACGCATTACTGTGACGATAATTGGAGGACGATAATATTAAAACTTTAGTCCAAAAGCCAAATTACAGTTTCTGTACTCAAACTCCAGGCTTTCTCTGACGGGAATCTCCGGTCCGGGTGAAGAAACAAGCAGAAGGAGCTGGAAAAACAACTGCATGAAAATACTGCACTTAAAGTGAAGGCCAGAAATAACACAAGAAAACAGACACTAAACAAATGAAAGAAGCTGCAGAAGTGCCTTAAGCAATTATCCCACTGTAAAGAAGTTTTAGCGATAAACAAATAATGAGCAGCAGTTCTCCAGAACTGAAACTCAGAGACTTTGTGTTCAGAAGGGCTAATGACACATACAGCATTTCAGACGATTATAAGTCAAATCATTTCTATTTCAAATAAACGCCGTTCTTTTGAACTTTCTATTCATCTTAGAATCCTGTCAGATAAAATGTTTGACAGTTTCCACAAAATATATTCAACTCTTCAACACTGATAATAATCATAAATGTTTCTTGAGCATCAAATCATCATATTAGAGTGATTTCTGAAGGATCATGTGACACTGAAGACTGGAGTAATGATGCTGAAAATTCAGCTTTGATCACAGGAATAAATTACACTTTACTGTATAATGACATAGAAAACAGATGATTTACACTGGAATAATATTTCACTGTTTTTACTGTATTTTTGATCTAATAAATGCAGCCGTAGTGAGCAGAAGAGACAGAACCCAAACTTTTGAATGATGGTATATATAAAAAAAATTAATAAGATAAGAAATATACCATTTTTTATATATATATATATATATATACACATATATACACACACACACATATATATATATATATGATACCTTCGTTATATGTTGTATTTTGTGTTGTTAATAAAATAAAAGAGCAGAATCATACTAGCATAAGTAATAGAATTATATAACATTTCTTATTTTTAAAATTATATTTCTTATTTTACCTTATGTTTTAGTATAAATATATAATATCACAGTTAATTGTATTTTGTGTTGATGTAAATAATTATTATTAATAATATAATAATAATAATATCTTACAGATCCCAGACTTTTGAGCGGTAGTAACGTTATTGTCATCACTTAATAAATGAAAACTATTAAGATGTACAGTATAAGATACGCTGTACACTTTGAAATAAACCTGGTAACGTTATTGAAATTAATTTGAATTAAAGTAACGTTACTTATAGTACTTTTAGTAAGGCCAGATACCATATTAGCTTCAGTACCATGGTACATCTCAAACTACCATGGTATAGCAGGCGGTAGACATAGTGCAACCACTATACATTAATACCATGTTGAAAACCCTGGTATTACCATAGTATATATCCACAAAACTAGTAAGTTTCCAGCATTTCTGTGTTAGTTTTTCCCAGTGTTCTTCCTGTCCGAGTAAACGATGAACGCTGAGCTCCCCCTACCATCCTCCAGCCCGAAACACAACACACACACACACACCCCTAACAAACATGATAACAACACTCATAATGATCGCTCACCAGCCCGTCGATCTGGATCTGCTTGACCGGGGAATCCAGCGGACTGGAAGCCGAAGCTGCGGGTTCTTTACGGGTCGCCATTGTCGGAAGAAGAGCGGAATCGGGCCGAAGCACGTGGAAAAAGGTTCTTCCGGAACGATGCGACCACTTCCGGTGCGAAGACTCTTCAAAATAAGAGTCGCGACTTTAAGTCACCTTTATTTATATAGCGCTTTTTATAATACAGACTGTTTCAAATCAGCTTTACGGAGATAACAGGAAAATAAAACAACAAAGTTTGTTTCTAGAAGAAAATATCGTCACAGTCAAGCTCAGTGATGTTTCATTTTTGTTGTAAAAAAGTTATTAATTTAGTTGATTTATTTATACAGCCGCTCTGTCATCGTCCAGCTCAGTTAAATTCTCATATAATGGTGTCAATGCAGGCAGATCAATAATATTGTTGAATATTACATTTCATTTCCAAAAACTAAGCAAGCCAAACGCGAAAAAGGCGAGTTAAATGGGCGATTCTCATTATTTCATCCTGAAATCAAAAGCAAAAATGCTGGATTTTGGATATTATTCACGTAATAATTAAGCAACTCACGCTAGAAGTTCACTGACCATACAATGGCTCTATTCACAATGTACAAACAAGCCTTAGATCACTATTATTTTTAGTATGTGAAACATTGCACATTATGCAGCAGTAAAAGTTTGAAACGGTAGTGTTATAATGTCGTCAAACCTTATTACTGCAGTTTTCATTATTAGAATAAAAAAAAAAGTGGGTGTGTGTAATAAAAGTCTGGTTGATTATTTAGGTAGAACATTGCATTGTGGGATATAGTATTCCACACAGCATGATCTGCTGTATGATTAAGTAATCTGGGTACTGTAGATTCATAAAGAATATACATATTGTATTTGAAGATTAGAAGGTTACAGTTCCTTTAAAGATGGCAAAAACACTGAGATTGAGTTAATTTAGATTAAATTTAACAAGTCTTGCAATGGACATTATAAATGGAATGGTCATAATATTATATATATATATATATATATATATATATATATATATATATATATATATATATATATATATACACACACACACTAAATAAACTTTTCCTTTAATGTTTGTGCTAGAATTGTGGTTGTGCTTGTATCCTATTTTTATCTAAGTTTTGACAATGTTATATTCACATTTTGGGAACCATATTTACAGTTGTTATTTTAAGGTTAAGAAATTCAACACACACACACACACACTAAAGAACCAGGTAAAAAGAGGAACATAGGTGACTTCTTTTTTCAATCCATATCAAAATTTAATCAAGTGCATACAAATTCCAATTGTATTTAGGAGTTTAAGAAACCTTTAATAATCATAATTGCCATTAAAAGAGAGATACAAAACATTGAACTATTGTGTAATTAAATCCAAATGGGTTTCCAAAAATAAACCTTTGTCTCTCAACTGTGACATTATTAAAAAGTTAAAATGTACACATTACTAACTCACTACAAAATGTAAAACTTACTGGGATAAAGCTTATGAAGGAAAATAAAAACAGAACAATGAGGGGAAAAAACAACAAAAACAAGTAGTGAATCTGAAAGATGCCAACGGTCTCGTCGATATAGAGGTCCAACATGTACTAAGCATTTAACACCTTACTTTATGGATACAATGTTTTCATGATCTATAGGGTTTGACTCAAATCTTTTTCAAATTGGCCCCAAAGAACAAAAACAGATACAAAAAGCAACAGTAGCAAAACAAAACTGTTAAATACAACTACTAAAAACAAATCAGATGAGGCGTCTATACAATGTGGAAGCGCGGCCCCGGCGCGGCGATGATGTCGCTGTAGGGCTCGGCCTGCGTCAGCTCGATCGCCTGCTGCTTCTTCAGCACCAGGAAGCTGTAGAACTTCGCCGCCGCCTGCTTCTTGTTGTTGTTTCTGCACAGCTCCAGGAGGCTGATGGACTGGGCTCCGGTTTTAGCCACCACACGCTGTCAAGCACAGGACAACATGAGGAAACGAGCTTTGAACGTCTTTCTCGGGTCATGCGTGAATAAGGTTCATTAGTTAAAGGGATAGTTCGCCCAAAAATGATATTTAAGCCATGATTTACTCACCCTCAAGCGGTTCGAGATGCATATGTCAATCTTTTTTCAGACGAACACATTTTCAGTTATTTTAGAAAATGTCTTAGATCTTTCAGTGGTTATAATGCGAGGCAATGGGGTCCAGCTGATTCAAGTCGCAAAATGTGCATGCATCCTTCTCAAAAATAATCCATCCGGCTCCAGGGGGATAAACGAAGGCCTTCTGAGGGTAATCCGTGCGGTTTTGTCGTAAAAATATACATATTTAAAACTTTATAAACGAAAATAACTGGCTTCCGGTGGCGGTCGGTGCGTGTTCACAGAGATGGATGCTGGCGTATGACGTATGACGTAGCGCAGGAAGCGTCGTGACATAGAACGAACGTGACAGCGCAGCCAGAGAGCAGAGCAAAACAAAACTCTACGTCACAACGTCATTCATCTCCATGAACGCGCGCCGACCGCCACCGGAAGCCAGTTATTTTCGTTTATAAAGTTTTAAATATGTATATTTTTACGACAAAACCGCACGGATTACCCTCAGAAGGCCTTCGTTTATCCCCCTGGAGCCGGATGGATTATTTTTGAGAAGGATGCATGCACATTTTGCGACTTGAATCAGCTGGACCCCATTGCCTCGCATTATAACCACTGAAAGATCTCAGACATTTTCTAAAATAACTGAAAATGTGTTCGTCTGAAAAAAGATTGACATATGCATCTCGAACGGCTTGAGGGTGAGTAAATCATGGCTTAAATATCATTTTTGGGCGAACTATCCCTTTAATGTATTAACTAGGGCTGCACAATATATGGAAACATCGCAGGGGCCGGTTTCACAAAGCTATTTTAGACCGGTCTATAGTGTTAGACAAGTCTAAAATGTGCTCGTAGACTAGTCTAATGCAAGTTAATGACTTAATTTAGACGGCTTACCCCCAGGCTAACTCAGGTCTAAGACTCGGTTACCTTGGCAACCAGCAGTAACAATCAGTTACATCACAGACAGCCAAAAGAAAAGGGGAAATGGCTCATAATTTAAACATTTCTTCTTGTTACTACATTCTCTGCTAAATCTCCCAAGTAAAATGTCCTTGTGACTGTTACACTCCTCCAACAAACACACATTCTCCGCTGGGGTAAACCACACTGAGCGGCTGAATGCGCTTACTCGATCCGCCATGTTTTTTGTTTTAAAAAGCGTCTTATTTTACCCAGAATGCATTGCAGTGTAGTCCTACTTAAGATAGTCAGAGTCTTAAGTGTTTTGTGCAACGGCTTGCAGTAACTGGGGTCGTGAACAAAAGACAGAGTAAATCACTCGCTGCTCTCGGCTGAATGACTTTTGTAGCTTTAATTTAATTCATACAGTGAAAACTAAGCAGTGTTTATTTTTACATTTGATTATTCAGTTTGTGTTGTTAAATAACCCTAATGTAGGATAACCTGAACCCTGTGGTTTACACTGATGTTAAAATAACACTTCTTATATACAGTAAAACACTGATGTTCACTGTCAGAAGTTTAGGGATGCTTTCTCATCACAAAAAGAATGTGAAACACGCATGTAGATCATATAATTTTAAAGATAATTTAAGTTTACTTTACACACTTTAAGCATTATCATATCACATTATTTAATGAGTTATCGCATATCGCATTTTTCTTCAATATCGTGCAGCATTAACTAACATGAACTAACAATGAGCAATACATTTGTCACAGTATAAGTTAATCTTTGTTAATGTTAGTTAATAATAATACAGCTGTTCATTGTTAGTTCACGCATTAATGTTAACAAATACCTTACCTTTGATTTTAATAACGTATTAGTAAATGTTAAAATTAATATAAACTAAGATTAATAAATGCTGAAGTACTATTGTTCATTCTCAGTTCATGTTAACTTATTGTAAAGTGTTACTGATTTTTCTAGTCGACTACTAGTCGTTCATTTTAATAAGCCATAAATTATAATAATACAGCTTTAATTGCCTACATAAACCTTGGCACGGCGCACCGGCAAACGTAATGACTGTGAATGCGTTGTGGGGAAAAACAGATTGAGACTGTCTAAACAGTAATTTATTGGTAATGTTTTCTGTGTTTTCGGCTGCCGAGATTAAATCGACGATGTCGGCTCGTCATCTCCCGTTTCATTCAGGATTACATAATCTGAGAATATTCATTTTCTATTGGACTCTGTTCATTCAAAATGTAAAAAATTCAAGCTTTCTAAAGCTATATTTCTCATGTCTGTGAGGCGAGAATACGCTGAGTTTCGGTTCATTTATGAGATGCGCTCAAATTCAAGACCGAATTGACAGAAAGTGACATTATTTTACAAAACCACAATGTTTTGTTGTTATTGTGAGTACAAAAATAAAAGTAGACCCTTTACAGTTTGCATAACTCTAATCTGTATGACTGAAAATGACGAGTACTTGTAAGTTAAATGCAGTGATGCACCGGCGCCTGAATATCATGTATGTGCCTAATAATAGCATAATAACATTTATCTAGAGTAACATTAGAGCGAGCGACTTGTAAAGTTTCTTGTAAAGTATCACGTTTCAAGTGATAATCCATATTTGAGGTCGATGAATGATAGGCGAATGTTTTGTATTTCCTGCTGATGTGTCCGTTATTTCGCCACTTTTTCAAGTTTTTTTTCTGCAACTAAACGACTAATACAATTTTGGTCGACTAACGGCCCTAATTAACAATTTATTCAGACACCTTCAACATTTCTCACATTATCACAGTTTATTCGCTATAGTTTAGAAAATGGTAGTAAAATATGAGCAGAACTCAGTTGATATTTGACTGGTTTTGTCCGTCCTTCTGTTAGACTGTCTCACACATGAATTATGTTGAATATCTGTCAGCTGTTAAATTTAACTACACAATTAGATAATACCAGTTTAGCTCAACCAATCACCAAGCAATGCTTCATTTTGTTCAGTCTGTGTGTAAAAAGAGCATTAGCAATTAAAGAAAACACACTTCAGCAAAACATGATCAGCTCAAAGTGACGGAATAATATTTTTGGTCCCAAATTTTCATAAATTTTACTGGTATGAAGAATATTTGGGTATAATATGTCACAGTTTACTTTATTTTGCTCTCCTCACTTACATAAATGATCTATAGTGTCCTGATCACACTAGTGAAACAATGATATCTGGTGTCTGAATAATTTTTGTATATAGTCCAAACACAAACACAAACCTGCAGGCCGTGAAGCATCTGCTGAGTTCTCTTGTTCCACCTCCTCTCCTCTTGGTCCTGGTCTCCTTGTCCCTCTTCACCCTGTTGTTTAAAACAAATCAAACAATTATCAGTGACACCAATGCTGGAGCTGCATCATTAAAAGATCGCGATTCAAACATACGTGAGCTTATTCAGAAATGATAATGATTCAGCTGAATGTTCTATAAGATCACAGTGAACGTTCAGATCTGCGTATTTGCTTTTCAAACACAGTATCATTATTTCTGTTACAAAAATTCAGATTATCACAGAAGTACTGGGATAGTTGGGATATAAACACTGATGTCTATGGTAGTGACTAAATAAAGTAAATAACCTTTTGAAAGTAACTTGTTGCTTCAGATAAAGATTGTATCTGTTATATCGTTACGCCAGTAGGTGGCGACAAGTGACTTTTCAAAAATGTATTCGTCACTGAATCATTCATTCAAGAGATTCATTCAAAAACGCTGATTCATCCTGTAATTAAGCAACTGAAGTCTTTGTGAGTGAGTCATTGAATCATTCATTCAAGAGAATCGTTCAAAAATGCTGATTCATCCAGTAATGACACAAGTGAAGTCATTATGAGTGAGTCATTGAATCATTAATTCAAGAAAATCATTCAAAAATGCTGATTCATCCAGTAGTGAAACAAGTGAAGTCATTATGAGTGAGTCATTGAATCATTCATTCAAGGGAATCATTCAAAAAAGCTGATTCATCCAGTAATGAAACAAGTGAAGTCTTTATGAGTGAGTCATTGAATCATTCATTCAAGGGAATCATTCAAAAATGCCGATTCATCCAGTAATGAAACAAGTGAAGTCATTATGAGTGAGTCATTGAATCATTCATTCAAGGGAATCATTCAAAAAAGCTGATTCATCCAGTAATGAAACAAGTGAAGTCTTTATGAGTGAGTCATTGAATCATTCATTCAAGAAAATCATTCAAAAATGCTGATTCATCCAGTAATGAAACAAGTGAAGTCTTTATGAATGAGTCATTGAATCATTCAAAAAAGCTGATTCATCCAGTAATGAAACAAGTGAAGTCTTTATGAGTGAGTCATTGAATCATTCATTCAAGAGAATCATTCAAAAAAGCTGATTCATCCAGTAATGAAACAAGTGAAGTCTTTATGAGTGAGTCATTGAATCATTCATTCAAGAAAATCGTTCAAAAATGCTGATTCATCCAGTAATGAAACAAGTGAAGTCTTTATGAGTGAGTCATTGAATCATTCATTCAAGAAAATCATTCAAAAATGCCGATTCATCCAGTAATGAAACAAGTGAATTCATTAATTCAAGAGATTTGTTCAAAAAACCACTGATTCATCTTATAATAAAAACAAGTTAAGTCTTTATGAGCAAGTCATTGAATCATCAAAATATTTCTTATTAACAAATTAAATATTTCTTAAATCGACTGCAGCAACTGCATTAACATTTTGTCAGAACCTCTAGTAAACTACACAATCTTTGGTTTAGTCGTCTATTCAGAATCGTGAACTATTTTGAGAGATTTTCTTCCAGCTAATGCCGAGTGCCTCACCTCTTCGTCGCTGTCGTCCTTGTCTTTGTCCTTGCCCTTGTCGTCTAACAGGTCCAGTTCTGGCACCAGTGAAGAGAGGTTTGTGATGTCCTCAGGAGGAAGATCCACTTGGGGCATCTCCAGCTCATGGGAAAGGACCGACTGATCCACGGGCTGAAGCGTCTGATCCAACACTTCCATTTGCTGGAACCACAAATGTGCACTGTTAGGCTCGGTTTCAAAACTTTAACTATCCCCTCTGGTGCTCTTTGTCACTTTTAACTGAAAAATGTTACTTTTTTTTTTTTACTTCATTGGAATGGTATGAAACTTGGTAAAGTTTTTGGCACTTGAAAAAAAAAAATATCATGGACATGATTCAAAAAGGTTAAATGGTCCTGTAAAAGTAGTCACACTTGTGCTCCTCGCAGTTAAAAATGAGCGCATTGGAAATGAATGAGAAATGAATTTCATCTAGTGGAAGCGTTTGGTACTGCAGCCATACAACATCTGACCGAAAGCTAATTTATTTAGATAAAGCTCAAATTTGTTTAGATTTATGGCTTTGATTTTCTTGCAGTTTTTGAGTAGTAAAACGTGATTTTAAAAATATATATATATTGAGGCTATTTCATATAAAAACTGAAAATAGAATTTTACATGTATTGTTAAGAAAAATGCTAAAAAATACTGCTTTTTTTTAAGTTCACTTTTTCAAACTTTTTTCACGTCAGCAATAATCTGCCAAGTGTCGTCTTTGAAACGAGATCAAACTTGCATCTGTGGCTCTAAAGCATTCAAGATTTACGAGTTTAAGTCGGAAATTTAATTTTCAGGTCTATGCTTAAGTGAATAAATGTATTATAAATACAGAGTTAATATAATTTGGAATAAAAAAAAAATCCCTTAAAATTATAAAATATTAAATAAAAAACATTTTCAATCTAAAATATAATGCATTCATTTCATTGAATAATAATAAATAAATAAATAGAAATCGGTCATTTTTGACGTCACGCAAAGAGCACCAGAGGGCTAGGCAGAATGATTATCTGTAGGGATGGACCAATACCATTTAATGTTTTTGTGCCTTTTGTGAGGCTTAACAATAATACACAATAGTATATGCACAATATCGGATTTGGATCGGTCTCGTCTGATACCTGATCCGGCAAAGAATGGCAGTATCGGAGCCTATTTAAGTTAACTTACAGGCAGCGCTGCTTCTTTCTCGAGCGACTTGCGCTTGATTCCCCGCTGGCGAGATGGAGGAGGCATCATGGACTCGTCGAGAGCGGTTCTGCTGCCCTCCATAGAGGATGCCTGAAGCAAACTGTGCTCCTCCATGATGGTCTGATCTGTTGGGCACAAAAAATGCTTTTAAATGACTAACACTAATGTGTTAAAGCCAGGGGCTTTCAGTCTTTTAGATGATACTGAACCCCCAAACACAGAGTTTGTACAGAGACTGTAATTCCAGGACTTTTCAAGCACTACTTTTTTGGACTACAGAGATCTCACTTATCAAACATTATCTTTATTATCTTTCAAATTCTAAAAAAGGTAAATAGATAAAAATAAAAATAAATGGTCCAAATAAAGTGTAGCTGATGCATCGACTGCTGTAACTTTAACCAGTGAAAGGATACTATGGCAAAGATATCGCTTTATTTATTCAAACTGATTAGCATAGTATTAACATCGTAACAGTGACGAAGCGCGTTTGTCCGTTCAGGGCCACTGTAGAAACATGTCGATAGGTAATAAAAACATAACGGTTCATTATGTAAGGTCTTTATAAACCACTAAAAACAGTTATGTATATGATATTTAGTGACGGGTCGTTCACTTTCGATTGCGTCCGTCACATGACAAATGAACGAAAGACTCAGAAGGTAAAGTAATTATTTATGTTCCCTGTAAATAATTTTTGACTGCATTAGGGCTGACTTCTAATAGTCGAGGATTCGACGATTCGATTCGGAGAGGTCTGATTCGACTATGAACCTCATAGTCGAATACATGGGCGTCAGTTTGGTTTGAAATGTGCTGGGGACAGAGACGCATTCGCATTTTCAGAAGGGCTGGGTACAAAAAAATATTTTCCGCTTTCGCGCAGGTCATGTTTTGAAAGACGATGTCCTGTAGCTTACTAATGTAAATAAATAAAAATGTATTCAAATGCTTCACATTTTCAGCAGGGCTGCGGAGCGGCTGTGGGTTGACTCCACACGGTTCTCATGGGCTTTATATATAGGCTAAGTCCTAACGTGAAAAAAGCTTTACGTGGTTTAAACAATGATTACCAAATTTCCCTCTCATATTGCTCCTCATAACCACTGAAAATGGTCAAAAAAATCGAACCCAGAGTCCAATTATTATGGACGTTATCTGATGCGTTTCTGCTTCACATTTTCAGCAGGGCAGCGGAGCGGCTGTGGGTTGACTCCACACGGTTCTCATGGGCGTGAAAAAGCTTTAGGTGGTTTAATGTACCTAAACAACGACCACCAAATTTCTCTCTCATATTGCTCCTCATGTTTATTAAATGTTATGATATATGTGTGATATGTTTTGTTCATCTGGCTTTAAATGAATAAAAGGTATTTGTTACACACCATGTTTTTCTTTTAGGTTTTTTTAGCTCTTTTGTTTGAAATGGAAAAAATCTAGCTGCTATCTAGAAAAAAAAAAAAAAAAAAAAAGGTTCAACTATGGCAAAATCTAACGAATCAGATTCGACTATGAAAATCCTTAGTCGAAAACAGCCCTAGACTGCATTATAATGATTTCTTAATTCAGAATATGATCAAGATTGCGTAGGTGGATGTTTTTGGGGAATTTGGCTGTTAAAAGTATAACATTTAAAGCCACTCAAATGAACAAATTGATTTGAAAAAAGATCCGTTCATTTTGATGAACGAGATCGAACAAGAGAGTCAGTAAAATTATCCGAACATCCCATCACTTATGAATGATATTGCATTTCTGTCAACAGATCCTCCTAAATAATATTACACAACGCACGTTTAAGCTACAGTAGCTGTGCTTGTGTAGCGACGCAAAAGCTTACCAATCACGTCACTCCTGTGACCCAGCGGCTCCTCTCTGGGCACTTCTGGGTTCTCCAGCTCCTTCAGGAAGTCCTCGAGACTATCCGCTTCTCCTCCCTTCCTCCTCTTCCTCAGCTCATCAGGCACCAGTGGAGTCAAGCAGCGAGTGAACATCTGCAACACACACATTCACTATGATTTCAGCCCTGGGCTTTAAAGTCCACATGAAATCAAAATTGACCATATTTACTTTGTTTGCCTAAATTGATCGTTTTGTGGTGAACAATTCATCCATGCAAGTCAATCCACACAAAAAAAATTTTGGGCTTCGTAATCTTTAATCAAAATCTGAAAATGCCCCTCCCCTCTGCATTGGAGGACCTTCCCTGATGACGTAGGTTTGAGGACTTGGGTTGGGAAACGCTTAACCACTCCCTACAAACCGTTAGTCTGCTATGAGCGAGAGATGGAGAGGAGGAGCGCTAGAGTAAAACCCTGCCCTCTGTTCAATATTCCTTTTCACTGGGAAATACGTCACAACACTGGAGAAAAGTCGTTTGCAACTTCCGGTTCACGCGGACTTTAACACACTGATGTTAAAGGGATAGTTTACCCAAAAATTAAAATTAGCCCATGAGTTATTCACCATCAAGTCATCCTTGGTGCTTATGACATTCTTCTTTCAGACGAATACAATCAGAGCTATATAAAAAAATATCCTGGCTCTTCCAAGCTTTATAATGGCAGTGAAATTTGATATGCATGTTAAGAAGCTATGTAGAACAATCAAAACAAATCTGAATTGTTTTTACATGATTAGACCATATATATCCTTGAAAGCAGCCAAGTTATACATGCATGCACTTATCTTACTGTGTGACTGTCTGGAGTCAGGTTTCTCAACTGACCATTAAACCTGTTAGATCCCTATATAAACAAACACTAAAAGTTTTGGATAAGAAACCAACCAGATGGCATCACTGTAGCATTTTACAAAAATATAGTTTGCTTAGTTTTGAAAATTTTATAAATTCATCTCTTATTAAAATGTTTTTTAAATGTTTAAATAATCTTGTGCCAAAAGTTATATGCAAATTAATATCAAAACAGAGTAGTAAGGGGATCGCTACAAGAGGTGCAACTACACAGAACTGTATAGCACCACAGAGAAAAACTAAATTTGCACAATCTACATTTTCAGTTCAAGGTACGTTGTTATGGAACAGCTTGTCAGCTGAATTGAAAATGCAAACACAGTTGAATATTTTTCAAAGAAAACTGAAAAAGTGGTTCAAACAAAAGCAGATATGTGAACATTGATGGTTGTACATAGTCTTAGTTGTTTAGTTTATTTTATTTTATTTTATTTTATTTCATTTGTTTTGTTTTTTGTTTTTTAGCCCAACCAGGGACTGGGGTTGCAAATTAGCCTCCGACTAGAAGCCTATATGTAGAGCATCGGCTGCATGAAATTGTAGCAATGTTATACTGCATTGTCCCTGTTAAATAAACTAATAAATAAATAAAAGTGAATGGCCGTTTCTGTTGTGAAGTCCATAAAAGTGCATCTCTCCATCATAAAAATGCATCTATCATCATAAAAGCGCATCTATCATCATAAAAGCGCATCTATCATCATAAAAATGCATCTATCATCATAAAAACGCATCTCTCCATCATAAAATGCATCTATCCATCATAAAAATGCATCCATCATCATAAAAGCGCATCTCTCCATCATAAAAGTGCATCTATCATCATAAAAATGCATCTATCCATCATAAAAGTGCATCTCTCCATCATAAAAGTGCATCTATCATCATAAAAATGCATCTATCATCATAAAAGCGCATCTCTCCATCATAAAAGTGCATCTATCATCATAAGTGCATCTATCATCATAAAAATGCATCTATCATCATAAAAGCGCATCTATCATCATAAAAGCGCATCTATCATCATAAAAATGCATCTATCATAAAAATGCATCTATCATAAAAGCGCATCTATCATCATAAAAGCGCATCTATCATAAAAGTGCATCTATCATCATAAAAGCGCATCTCTCCATCATAAAAGTGCATCTATCATCATAAAAGCGCATCTATCCATCATAAAAGCGCATCAATCATCATAAAAGCGCATCTCTCCATCATAAAAGTGCATCTATCATCATAAAAGTGCATCTATCATCATAAAAATGCATCTATCCATCATAAAAGTGCATCTCTCCATCATAAAAGTGCATCTATCCATCATAAAAGCGCATCTATCCATCATAAAAGTGCATCTATCCATTATAAAAGCGCATCTATCCATCATAAAAGCGCATCTGTCCATCATAAAAGTGCATCTATCCATCATAAAAGCGCATCTATCCATCATAAAAGTGCATCTATCCATTATAAAAGCGCATCTATCCATCATAAAAGCGCATCTGTCCATCATAAAAGTGCATCTATCCATCATAAAAGCGCATCTATCCATCATAAAAGTGCATCTATCCATTATAAAAGCGCATCTATCCATCATAAAAGTGCATCTCTCCATCATAAAAATGCATCTCTCCATCATAAAAGTGCATCTATCATCATAAGTGCATCTATCATCATAAAAATGCATCTATCATCATAAAAGCGCATCTATCATCATAAAAGCGCATCTATCATCATAAAAATGCATCTATCATAAAAATGCATCTATCATAAAAGCGCATCTATCATCATAAAAGCGCATCTATCATAAAAGTGCATCTATCATCATAAAAGCGCATCTCTCCATCATAAAAGTGCATCTATCATCATAAAAGCGCATCTATCCATCATAAAAGCGCATCAATCATCATAAAAGCGCATCTCTCCATCATAAAAGTGCATCTATCATCATAAAAGTGCATCTATCATCATAAAAATGCATCTATCCATCATAAAAGTGCATCTCTCCATCATAAAAGTGCATCTATCCATCATAAAAGCGCATCTATCCATCATAAAAGTGCATCTATCCATTATAAAAGCGCATCTATCCATCATAAAAGCGCATCTGTCCATCATAAAAGTGCATCTATCCATCATAAAAGCGCATCTATCCATCATAAAAGTGCATCTATCCATTATAAAAGCGCATCTATCCATCATAAAAGCGCATCTGTCCATCATAAAAATGCATCTATCCATCATAAAAGCGCATCTATCATCATAAAAGCGCGTCTATCATCATAAAAATGCATCTATCATAAAAATGCATCTATCATAAAAGTGCATCTATCATCATAAAAATGCATCTATCATCATAAAAGCGCATCTCTCTATCATAAAAGCGCATCTATCATCATAAAAATGCATCTATCATAAAAGCGCATCTATCATCATAAAAGCGCATCTATCATAAAAGTGCATCTATCATCATAAAAGCGCATCTCTCCATCATAAAAGTGCATCTATCATCATAAAAGCGCATCTATCCATCATAAAAGCGCATCAATCATCATAAAAGCGCATCTCTCCATCATAAAAGTGCATCTATCATCATAAAAATGCATCTATCCATCATAAAAGTGCATCTCTCCATCATAAAAGTGCATCTATCCATCATAAAAGTGCATCTATCATCATAAAAGTGCATCTATCATCATAAAAGTGCATCTCTCCATCATAAAAGTGCATCTATCATCATAAAAATGCATCTATCATCATAAAAGCGCATCTCTCTATCATAAAAGCGCATCTATCATCATAAAAATGCATCTATCATAAAAATGCATCTATCATAAAAGCGCATCTATCATCATAAAAGCGCATCTATCATAAAAGTGCATCTATCATCATAAAAGCGCATCTCTCCATCATAAAAGTGCATCTATCATCATAAAAGCGCATCTATCCATCATAAAAGCGCATCAATCATCATAAAAGCGCATCTCTCCATCATAAAAGTGCATCTATCATCATAAAAGTGCATCTATCATCATAAAAATGCATCTATCCATCATAAAAGCGCATCTATCCATCATAAAAGTGCATCTATCCATTATAAAAGCGCATCTATCCATCATAAAAGTGCATCTATCCATTATAAAAGCGCATCTATCCATCATAAAAGCGCATCTGTCCATCATAAAAATGCATCTATCCATCATAAAAGCGCATCTATCATCATAAAAGCGCATCTCTCCATCATAAAAGTGCATCTATCATCATAAGTGCATCTATCATCATAAAAATGCATCTATCATCATAAAAGCGCATCTATCATCATAAAAGCGCGTCTATCATCATAAAAATGCATCTATCATAAAAATGCATCTATCATAAAAGTGCATCTATCATCATAAAAATGCATCTATCATCATAAAAGCGCATCTCTCTATCATAAAAGCGCATCTATCATCATAAAAATGCATCTATCATAAAAGCGCATCTATCATCATAAAAGCGCATCTATCATAAAAGTGCATCTATCATCATAAAAGCGCATCTCTCCATCATAAAAGTGCATCTATCATCATAAAAGCGCATCTATCCATCATAAAAGCGCATCAATCATCATAAAAGCGCATCTCTCCATCATAAAAGTGCATCTATCATCATAAAAATGCATCTATCCATCATAAAAGTGCATCTCTCCATCATAAAAGTGCATCTATCCATCATAAAAGTGCATCTATCATCATAAAAGTGCATCTATCATCATAAAAGTGCATCTCTCCATCATAAAAGTGCATCTATCATCATAAAAATGCATCTATCATCATAAAAGCGCATCTCTCTATCATAAAAGCGCATCTATCATCATAAAAATGCATCTATCATAAAAATGCATCTATCATAAAAGCGCATCTATCATCATAAAAGCGCATCTATCATAAAAGTGCATCTATCATCATAAAAGCGCATCTCTCCATCATAAAAGTGCATCTATCATCATAAAAGCGCATCTATCCATCATAAAAGCGCATCAATCATCATAAAAGCGCATCTCTCCATCATAAAAGTGCATCTATCATCATAAAAGTGCATCTATCATCATAAAAATGCATCTATCCATCATAAAAGCGCATCTATCCATCATAAAAGTGCATCTCTCCATCATAAAAGTGCATCTATCCATCATAAAAGCGCATCTATCCATCATAAAAGTGCATCTATCCATTATAAAAGCGCATCTATCCATCATAAAAGCGCATCTGTCCATCATAAAAGTGCATCTATCCATCATAAAAGCGCATCTATCCATGATAAAATCATGTATCACCAAAACAGAAACAGCCATTCACTGCCATTATAAAGCTTAGATGATCCAGGACATTTTTTAATATAACTCCGATTGTATTTGTCTGAAAGAAGAATGTCATAAACACCTAGGATGGCTTCAGGGTGAGTACTGTAAATCATGGGCTGATTTTCATTTTTGGGAGAACTATCCCTCTAAAAGAGACGCAGGATCAGCCGATCACCTTCAGCAGACGCCCGTTCCAGAGAGGTTGAGCCGGCAATGAGAACAGCTTCTCTACGCCTCCAGTCTCCTTCCACATCATCAGCTTCTTAGTGGGAGGAGCCAAATCCAGCGTGGTGACGATGTCGGAGTAATCGCTCAACTGGGCCCGGATGGTCTTGCTGTCCAACTCCTTCAGGCTGTCGACGATGAGCTTCCTCTTTCTCTTAGCCTTGGTTTCTTTCACTGAGGACGCACCACAAGTGTTTTATTAAGTGATATTCAGGCACAAAATTTACAGTTAATATTGATTACGTAAACGAGCTCTAAGTGATGTACCCTCAACCTTCCCTCGCATTTTGTTCTAAAATTACTTAATTTTTTTTTTTTTGTCCAGAATGCTTATTTTGTTTCATTTTGATATTTTTTCAACTTATGCATTTTTTTTTATTCACTTTTAAATGACTAGATTTGATCAATAAATAATAAATAGCAATTTAAGCACATTCCTCACATTCTTTCAACTTTAATTCAAAATACTGTGATGCATGAACCTTTTAATTCAGCTCAAAATATTTTACATTGAGTTTCTTGTCCAATATTAAAATTGAATAACGTGATATTTCATGACTTATAGCTCTATATGGAGCAAATGAGCTGTTCCTCTGGGTCCTAAAGTCAGTTGATCTTCAGTATGCATTCAGATACACATTCAGATTCACATAAAATAATTTTTTGGTAAAGTTTTAGCAGTTTTTTAGTTAGAATTTTGAGCATTTTTAAGATTTTCTGTGTGTACTGAAGCATTCCATTCATTCCTAAGGGGGTCAAATTGACCCGTGAGTGAAGGATGTGTTACTTTTTTAAATTTCAACCAAAAAATCCTTGAATCCATTAAAAAAAAGTCGTGTATTCATGGTTCAAGTGCAACAAAAGTCAAATGAACACACAAAAAAAATAATAATTGTATTTTACCAGTAATGTCGATGGGCTCGAGAGCGAACGCTTCGTCCTCATTGGGCACCAGCGTGGTCTGCTCGGTCTGGTCTGTGGTGTTGGGAAGAGGCTCGACTGGGCCAGACTCTGGACTGTCAGGACCACCGGGAGCTGAAATAATACAAAAGTGTCATGAGAGGTCAATGGCATTATGTTCATATATACATAATTTAAAAATGCATTTTCTACAGATATTGACTTGACATTTGAAACAAGAAATTTCACATCACAGAAAGGATCCCTGTAAGCCCTCATGATTGTGTATCAGGGCTAGTTTTGCATTTTCTAAATATAAAAAAATGGCATGTCAAGATTTGCTTTCCAATGACAACCCCAAGTAATTAGTTACAAATATTTGTTGACACGTTATATTACATCTTACTAAAGTAATAACAGTAAATTATGCATAATTACTAAAGCAATCCTTAACCATAACCCTATACTAAGTACATTTTATTAATTACAATTTCTCAGTATTTAATTTAATTACAACCTTAGAGTAAAATGTGTTTGAAAATTTGGGATCATGTGAAGAAATATTAATCGGAGTTCAAAAACCTTTTCCAGAAGAACAAATAAAATATTTTTTAAAAATCCTTTATACATTTCTGGGGACATTGATTAGGTCCCCAAAAATAGGTTCTCCATCTTCCACAATTGTTATAGTTATTTTATTCACCTTATTTAAGTAAGAGCAACACGGGCATTTGTACCTTGAATGCGTCTCATCAGCATCCAGTTATTTTAGCTGTACAAAAACTGCAAATTTATATTTTATTATCGTTATTAAACACTGGTTTGTAGCACAAATAGTTGTACCATTCTCTGCATTATGTTATTCTACCAGTTATTTACTATAGCAGCTGATGAATTAGAAGTTCACACACATTCACAGAAAACAGCTCGATAGACTCACTCAAGAGCCAAGAATGTTTGTAGGATCTACTCACGAGAGAAGTTATCGAAGTCGTCTTCATCGTCGCCGTGGTCTTGAGGCATCATCACGCTGTCAGTGATGGCAGGAGGATCGTCAAATATTCCTCCACCGTCGTCATTGCTCAGGATCTTATCCACTGAAACACAAACACACAGTTCAGCATCACATGATCAAATTCAAATCGATTCTTGATCACGATTCGATATTTATTTATTTTTTGCAAAACAGCAATGTTGTTTAATATAAAATAATTAGTCTATCTTTTCCAAACGGTTGAAGACAATGTTTTTTTTTTATTGCAGAATGTACATAATTTAAATTCGATATGTGCATAGATTTGATTGTAGTTTACGGTTTTGTGTTACTTTTCTTATTTGACTGCGGTAGACAGTGTAATAAGTCTAGAAGGAAAAAAATTGTACTGAATTAAATGTGAACCTTGAAATTTATTAACTTTTTCTCCAATATTATAAAACAAATGCCCTTTAAGCGGACTACAATCATTACACAGACTTCTGTAATAAAAATAGGAACAAAGAAGCAAATTACAAACAATAGGACGAATACAATAGAAGAAATATACAAATTAAATAAACAAAGTTTTCAGGTACAGTAGCATATGTTTATTTAACATGTATTAAGAAATAGGAAATTGAATGGTAACACTTTACAATAAGGTTCATTAATGTATTTACTAACATGAACTAACAATGAGCAATACATTCGTTACAGTATTTATTAATCTTTGTTAATGTTAGTTAATAATAATCCAGCTGATCATTGTTAGTTCATAGTGCATTAACTAATGTTAACAAATACAACCTTTGATTTTAATAACGTATTAGTAAATGTTTTAATTAATATAAAGTCAGATTAATAAATGCCTTAGTATTGTTCATTCTTGGTTCAAGTTAACTAAGGTAGTCCTAGTTCGCGGCTTATTGTGATTAACGTCAATAACTTTAAGTAACTTTAATTTTTATCCCAATAATAACCCCAAGAAATTAGCTACAAATATTTGTTGACACTTTATATTACATCTTACTAAAGTTATAACATTAAATTTTGTATAATTAAAGCAATCCTCAACCCTAACCCTATACCAAGTACATTTTATTAATTACTATTTCTCAGCATTTAATTGTACAACCTTTTTTTTTTTTTTTCAAAACTGTAAAGCGCAACCAAGTACTTGTATTACCTAGAATAAAATGTGTTTGAAAATTTAGGATCAAGTCACTCACATGTCAAGAAATTTACATGAGTGCAAAAACTTTTATCAGAACAAATAAAACAAGTTATTTTTAAATCCTTTTTAAAGTTAAAGAAGTGTAACGCTTTAGAAAATCGATTTTTGAAATTTGTGAATCGATACAAACCGGTAACAGAAAGAATTCCCCGTGCCTCTAATCACAGGTCAAATCAACATGAACTTACTCAGAATTCCCCCGTCGGTGTTTTCCAGGTTGTTGTCCCCGAAGTCGTCGTAGTCGAGGGTCGTGGGTTTGTCGGGGAGGTGAGCGGGACCAGGCTCCGCTTCCAGGAGCAGGTTCGAGGCAGAAGATCCATGGATGATGTCCACCTCAAAAGCATTCTCCTCTCTCATCATCTCACGATCATCCATGCCAAAGTCACCTGGTAAGACATTACGAGCGTCGAGTTATGGAGGACATGGACCTCGCGACTTATCTTACTATTAGGGTTGCACGATTAATCGCAATTTCCACGTAATCGCACTTCAATCGAGTTGGCTTAACGTGATTTTGAAATCGCAAATGCTGAGATTATATTGTAATGTGCAGCTTGTCAGTGCCGTACGGCTCAGGAAACGCGGCTCACTCTGAAAGCACTGTGAGTTTGAGTCGCTTATAACGTGCATTTGAAAAAGCAACACGTGTCAAACATCTTTCCAGACATGAGAAGCATTTATGAAACTCTAGTCCAACAAAAGACAACATTTATAACATGCTTTTACTCCTACTAACTCCATGAGGACAGCTGAGCTCCTCCTCCTGTGAGATGATGCGCTTCTGACACAGAATAAGGCAGTCGTGTTTAATCAAAGCGTTTCAGTCTTCTGTTTATTCAGAGACAGCGATAGAGGTTTCCTGGACTGATGTGTGTTATCATACTGCGGTGGGGCATATGTGGTGTGTGTGTGTGTGAGACTCTGGTGTACAGATGGGTGTGTGTGTGTGTGTGTGTGTGTGTGTGTGTGAAAGACTCTGGTGTTCAGATGTATGTGTGTGTGACTCTGGTGTTCAGATGTATGTGTGTGTGACTCTGGTGTTCAGATGTATATGTGTGTGTGTGACTCTGGTGTTCAGATGTATGTGTGTGTGACTCTGGTGTTCAGATGTATGTGTGTGTGTGACTCTGGTGTTCAGATGTATATGTGTGTGTGACTCTGGTGTTCAGATGTATGTGTGTGTGAGAGACTCTGGTGTTCAGACGTATGTGTGTGTGAGACTCTCGTGTTCAGGGGTGTGTGTGTGTGTGAGACTCTGGTGTTCAGATGGATGTGTGTGTGTGTGTGTGTGTGTGTGTGTGTGTGTGTGTGTGTGTGTGTGTGTGTGTGTGTGTGTGTGTGAGACTCGTGTTCAGGTGTGTGTGTGAGACGTGTTCAGGTGTGTGTGTGAGACTCTGGTGTTCGGATGTATGTGTGTGTGAGACTCGTGTTCAGGGGTGTGTGTGTGTGTGAGACTCTGGTGTTCAGGTGTGTGTGTGTGTGTGTGTGTGTGTGTGTGTGAGACTCTCGTGTTCAGGGGTGTGTGTGTGTGTGTGTGTGAGACTCTGGTGTTCAGATGTATGTGTGTGAGAGACTCTGGTGTTCAGATGTATATGTGTGTGTGTGACTGGTGTTCAGATGTATGTGTGTGTGTGACTCTGGTGTTCAGATGTATATGTGTGTGTGTGACTGGTGTTCAGATGTATGTGTGTGTGTGACTCTGGTGTTCAGATGTGTATGTGTGTGTGAGAATCTGGTGTTCAGATGTGTGTGTGTGTCTGTGACTCTCGTGTTCAGGGGTGTGGGTGTGTGAGACACTGGTGTTCAGATGTATGACTCTGGTGTTCAGGTGTGTGTGTCTCTGGTGTTCAGGTGTGTGTGTGACTCTGGTGTTCAGGTGTGTGTGTGTGTGTGTGGAGGGGGGACTCTGGTGTTCAGATGGAGCAGCATTTACTACCGATCAGCCCTGCTTCACTGACATTCTGTGCATTAAATAATCGCAGCCTTTGCCAAATCGCATGCGGTTTCAGTGCGATTAATTGTGCAGCTCTACTTAATATAAATATAAACAGCTTGTGAGTTTTTACCGAAGTCATTGTCGGTCATGAGGCTGATGTTTCCGACTTCCTCCCTCATGGTGATCTCCTCAACACGACTCTGGTTCAGGGTGAACTGCTGTGCTACATCTATATCACTGAAACACACATTTTTTCATTTATAAATGACAAATGCAAAGAGTCACATTCAGGAGGAGTAGTTTATCACAGAGGCATAACTTTAAAAATAAGAATCCAGGACCTTTGTGTAGTTTTATATCAAGCAAAATGATCACAATTGCATTGTTTTTGACCCATACACTGTCTATAGCCCTATTCGGACTGTAATTTCAACATTTACAGGGGTTACTCTGTGATTTTATTGACGTCCGAATACAAATCTACTGTTTTTTGACAACTTAATTGCCGTCTGAATCCACATCTCTAAGTTTACAAGAAAAGATCACTTCAAAATTCAGAGTTTAAATCCTTTTGCTCACTGCCGAGCGCCGTACGTACGGTGTACACTTATCACTGAAATGCTGGAAAGTGTTTACAAGAACAATACTTCATCACCGCTCCACCTCAGCGAACAAAGAGGAGAGAGATAAAAGCAGGAAACATTTGAAATGGGACGTTATTGTGGCAGCAATATATGATACAATTTAAACATGTAGGCTATTATACACAACATTAAAACCTCATGTAAATAGAGAGGCTGCATTAACTTGTTTCTGCTAATTTCCATATATTTAAAATTACCTTTTGAGATCAAATGCAAAGATATAAAAAGCATTTCACAGGATTACAAAACTCACTCCTCCACAATCAATTAATCAACGAACGCATGAGTTTTATCACTGAGGTGTCATGTAAATTATTTTTACAGACTTCCACATGAGAAACAATTACTGTCCGAATAGGGCTTTTGTCTTAAAACAGACAGAATATGTAATAAAAGACAATAAGCATCTCTTACTCCAGATCAGGAAGAGGCTGGTCAAAATCGTGGAACTCCTCTGGTAAAGTGATGGCGTTGTACGCAGCCTCACGGTTGTCTTCTGGCAGATCAACGACACCTGGAAACACACAATGCATTCCAGTAAATATTACCAGGCAAACCAAGGTGGCTCCGAAATTAATGCTTTTACTGTTACAGGTTTTTAGATTCCACACCTGGGCGGAAAGCCATTTTGATCTTGATAAATGCTTCGTTACAATCAGCCAGAAGATATTTGGCTTTTCTGTGGTAGATCCTCACCACGCCCAGGAGAAGATGGCCAGATGTACGCAGAGCCATTTTCACCTATTTAGTAGAGTAGAAAAAGCAGAATTAGCACATGCATGAACACACACCACAACATATGAACACACACCACTCAAAAGCACACATCATATGAACACACACCACTCAAAAGCACACAACAAGCAGCAGAAAGACGCACCTTTGGTGAGATGATGCTTTCCACGCTGCTTTCCAGGTTGCATTCAAAGACGTGTGCTTTGGTCAGTTTTTTGTCCCAATGGGCCGCCAGCCAGATCTTGGCCAGCGGCCCACGTTTACTGAGGACGAAGTGGGCGTAAAACATTGCCCTGGTGTCTGGTCAATCCTCTGAGACCTCTCTGCTACACCTGGAGGAGACACGACAGGATTCACTCAAAACTAGGACTACAATAAAGTCTCATGCACTTCAACATGCACACAAATGTTATCTAATAGCAACTCACTAGGGCTTGAGACACAGTATATGCAGATTAATCTAAAACATGCATACGTCAAATCTTACGCAAGCAATCACAAATACATCTTTAGATTGACTGTATTGCATGCTTAGCTTACATTGCCCGCCTTTACACCAACATTAAAACATGACGAAATCGAGGTTAAACACAATTCCACGGACCCAAAACGCCACATAATCCAATGCAAAGTTTTTAAAAATGTTTAATGCACGCAAAATATGACAAAAAAATGCATTTATTAACGATGCAAAACAGATGCGTTATTTTCAACACAAGCGTTTGGCTAAGTTGTTGCTTAGCAAGCTGAGCTAGTTAGCTTTATACAACCAATGCTTATATATCACTTTACACATATATATATGATTATAAATTATTTTTCTTTGTCACATATAGCGATTTAAAGTTACAACAGATTTATATTTAAGTACAGCTTGCACAGCCAGGTTATTTTCAAGCTATCGTTAGCAATTAGCATTAGCCAACTGTTGATTAGCAACGGCGTCAAATTTAATTCTCCTGCTCGTAAATTAGACTTCACACTCAAATGATTCCGCAATAATACACATTTTCCATAACGTACCATTCAAAATATGTTATCCGTGTTGATTGCGGCCAGGCTTTTCTCTCCCCTCCCGCGGAGAGAAGTTAGCAAGCGCTTCCTCTCATTGAATCCGATCAAGATGGCGCGCGCTCTCGGCGGGATGTTTACAGTCAAAATTTGGCGGAGGGAGGAGCTTGATCTGTGATTGACAGGAAGTGGCTGCAGTGGAACCTGCCGGTAGGCGGGGCTTGGCTGGTGATTGACAGGAAGCGGCTGCAGTGGAAGCTGCCGGTGGGCGGGGTTTGGCTGGTGATTGACAGGATGCGGCTGTAGTGGAAGCAGCCGATGGGCGGGGCTTGGCTGGTGATTGACAGGGAGCGGCTACAGTGGAAGCTGCAGGTGGGCGGGGCTTGGCTGCTGATTGACAGGTCGTGGCTGTCGTGGAGCGGTTGGCAGAGGGCGGTGTTGTGTTACTAAACGAACAATGGCTACAGGAAGTCGAATGAATATACACTTCTTAAATGTGTACTGTAACGTAATGCTGTTCTTTTGAACTTTCTATTCATCAAAGAATCCTGAAATAAAAATGTAAATAACTGTTTTCAACATATAATAATCAAAAATGTTTCTTGAGCATCAAATCATCATAGAACGATTTCTGAAGGATCATGTGACACTGAAGACTGGAGTAATGATGCTGAAAATTCAGCTTTGATCACAGGAATAAATTACACTTTACTATATATTTACATAGAAAACAGCTGTTTTACATTGTAATAATATTTCACAATATTACTGTTTTTTTTATCAAATAAATGCAGCCTTGGTGAGCAGAAGAGACTTTTTTTTAAAACATTAAAAATGATGCAAAACCTTTGACTGGTACTGTATGTATTGGAAGGGATATTCAATAGCAAAAAAAATTCCTACAATCCTCTCCCTTATACATGAACAAGCAATAGAAAATGAAAAATAGGCTATATCATTAGTCTATTCTCTCATCATCAACATCTAAACATGTCCCTCAAACTCTATATTTCACCTGATGGATGTGCAGTTGAGAATAATATGTTTCACTCCTTGCCTGTATTTTGCTGCAGGCTTTGATTGGCTTCTATTAAGGAGTTGATTCAGTTACCAAAGGCTAGTCATTAAAGGCCCGAGTCTCTTTCACGGTGTTAAGTTGATTTAAATTACGGGGTCGTTCGCTGCAGACCCGAAGCCATTCTCTGCCATTGATCCACTGCGCCTTTGATACCGAGTCTAAATGAATTTAGACCTCAATGAGTCACGATGGGAATTTTTAGAAGACACATTTTTAGATTTCATCGTGGAAGACACTGTGTCACATTAGAAATGCAAAGCTTTATTGAAACACTGTAAATGTGACATGGCACAGTCATAAGCGTACATTTGTGTGCCTTGATGCTTGAAACTCTATGTAAGTATGTGAGTTTAGTGTCTTCTAGTTTCGTGCATTGATGCATCATTACTTGATGCAAGTATGCATTGCATTCTCAGCATTAAAGGGGTCCTATTGGGCTTTTTTCCCATGTTCATCTTTATTTAGTGTTTAATGTTGCTTTTTGAGCATGAAACAGCTCTGCAAAGTTATTCTCTATATCAGTGTCAGTGTTTCTGAACTCCCTGTTTCTTGAACGAACACATCACAATATTCCTCATTTAAATAATTAATACGCAGAATAAAGGGGCGGGGCCTGGTTGAGTTAGTTAGTAGTGTGTTAAACTGGCGGTTATGGTAAGGGGCGGGACATTTCCCAAACACACTCGAAGCGCTCGACCAATCACAACACACTGCTCCAGCCGACCAATCAGAGCACAGTGTGCTTTTCAGAAGGAGGGGCTTCATAGAGACAGGAACTAAACAGAGCGTTACTGACAGACTGGGAAGAGAGGAGCCGCAACAATGGAGAATATGAGGAAAATAATCAACATTCAAGCAGGAAAACCTGTTCTAGTAGAGCCTGAAAAAAAGTCTGACCAAGATGCCCGCAGTGTGAAGTGACTTGCCTATAAAAGGGCCTTTGGAGTGTCTCAGCGTTAACAAAACCCTCAGGTGCCGCAGGTCTGCGTGTTCAATCCTCTTGGCCTCCTCTAATGTCTGTTTGGCATGGTAATGAGAGAGGGTGATGGCATTGCTTAGCATATCAGACACAGTTTGTATTCACTGGGAACAGCTCTGAGAAATGGGACTAATCAAAATGTGCAAATTAAACCTCCCAGTAAATTGATTCCTTTTATCCAATTGAAATTCCACACATGCTGCAGATTCAATTGAAAAATGTGCAAGACACCTATAGGGTTCACAATCTTATATTTACAAGATATCGCCATGACATGTGGTCTGGGTTTTTAGCATTTAATGTAAAATCTCTGTTGTACATTGACCAGGGAGTGTAACATATGCGACCTGATTCATGACTGTGGCCCAAAAACACATTTTGACTTATGAATGATTAATAAACAGCTCTGACTTTATATATATATATATATATATATATATATATATATATATATATATATATATATATATAATTAATTAAAACACATATAAACTACTAGTTATAATATAAAAATATATTTATAACTTTTAAAAAAAAGATTTATGAATCATATATGAATTTATGAATCATATAAGAATCATATATGATAAATTAATTTAAATGGTGGCTGTAATAAAAACAAAAACATTTTTTTTTACATTTATTATGAGATTTATTCCAAAAAAGTGTAAAAAAATTTAATGCATTTATTATTTAGTGCATATATTTAACAATCTTCTTTTTACTGTTTTATCCACACACTCTGATGTTTATTTATGTTTATTATAATTATAGTACAACAGAAAACATGATCGACTGCTTTATATGGAAGCCCATTTCCGCCAAAAAAAGGGGAAAAAACACACAATATTTAGTGATGACAAAATTATGACATAAAAAGTCACAAATTATGACAGTAAAAATAAAAAATATGACATTCTAATTTTGTTTTTTGTTTTGAGTTTTAAGTCATAATTTTGACTTTTTATCTCATGATAACTTAGTATGTCATCATTTTGTCATATTTTAGAATTTTATCTCACAATTATGTCTTTTAAAATCATATTTTTTACTTTTTATCTCCTAATGATGACTTTTTAATTGTATTTACATGAGCTTCCATAGCTTCGTGCTTTAGTGATCTGTTACACTACATCATCAAAATAAAATAAAAATGAATATCATAATAAAACTCACATGATTGTGAAACCTGATATGTCGTATTACCATAAATGTAATAAGAATTTATAAAAATAAATAAGAATGTAAATGTGTACCTTGAAATGCAATGCAAGTCGCTTTGGATAAAAGCGTCTGCCAAATGCATAAATATAAATGTAAATAAATAACATTAAACATTAAAGTTTTTCTTGAAATTTCATTTCTCTATAAACTGAGATATTATTTACAGCATTATAATTTTTTTCATTGAATATTAGGATATTATGAAATATCTGACCGGGAAATGGTGTAGTATTTCAGAGAGCCGTGTGATAAATGTGGATCTCGGCTCAGATCAGATAATTTGATGAAACCTCTAACGTTTGATTTCAGACTTGGGTCGTTTTCTCAGGAGAAATATAAGATAAGCAAAAGTCCATTTGCTCTGTGAGAGACACTGGGATATTAAAGAGACCTCAGGTTTAATCAAGCACATGAAACCTTGTAAATATCATGCATCAACATGATTTATCTCTGTGTGTAAAGATGCAGCTGCGCACGTCTCAGATGCTGATAAATGTGTGAATCCCAGCACGCTCAGAATGAAGCTCAGAAACCAGATAAAAATGGAGAAAGGCGGTTCTGAGCATTTATAGGTGAGTGTCAGATGAAAAGTGGAGACCTCAACACTCTGATCTCAATGTGTCTTGATCAAACGTCGGTCTTTTATTATGTGAACACATTGAAACTGGCAGATGTATTTGCATATAAATGGTCTCCATGGCCTGCCGTGAAACCGCAGGACTGGAAACAGTTCTTTTCTAGTGTTAGGTATGAAGCTAGGTATTAATATTGCACAAAAAGTCAAGCGATTTTGAACAAACCCTTAACCCTAAGCATTAAACTTTACCGTGTCACTCATGAATGATGTGTCTTGTTGAGAAGTGCAACATTTTATGGACTTTTAGTTTGTATTTCAATGTTTCCCTGCTTCCTTTGTTCCACATTTCCCCACTTCGTGTTTTTTTTCTTAGGTTGCTGATTATGCCATTGTTTGTTGCTATGGTTACTAATTGCTTTCCACACCTGTTTCTTGTTCAGTTTTTGTTCTCATGTATTTAAGCCCTCAGTTTAGTTCTCCTCACTGTCTTTGCTTTAGTGAAGCTGTTATGCTGATTCCTGCCTTCTGGATTGCCTTCTTAGCCTTTGTTTTTGTAAAGGATTTCAAGCAACAATGTACTAAAAACTAAAAAAAAAGTTTTTCCTTTGTTTTTTTGTTTTTGTTTTTTTGTGTACAGACGACATCGTTGTCAAAACGATCCCTGTTCACATGGATCCGTGAAAATGACTAGAAACGCTGTATTCTGCTGCTAGGCTAGTAGATGGCGATGTCACTTTGTAAAGAAACACTACGCGCCTGTAGACTGAACACGCATGTGCATGATGTCACTGTTAAAGTCATAGATATCCATATAAGGCTAGATGTCTTAAGGCGGAGTCATTTTCGGCATCACCAGCAGCCATCTTGCCACAGGGAAGCTGTGAATTAAGGTGAGTAATCAGCACGCACACAAATCCTCTTATCTCGCTGAAATCTTGACAGATTTACAAACGGTTTGGTTTCTTACAAACGTTATTAACGTGGCTATAATTCTTTCATATGGAAGTCCATTGTTTTAAGTATTCATATCAGTGATGCGCGGGTTGATCCGAAATGAGCGGGTGCCTGCGGTCACCCGCGGTTACGAGTCATCCAAAAATATTTTTAATAATATTCGGGTCGCGGTCGGTCGGGTCGTTTGAAATAAAGATGCCAATTAAACCTTTGTAATATATATAGTTCTAGACACAATTTTCTATGAATACGTTTTAAATTTAATTTACACTTTATTGGCTGAATAACTGGCGCGAAGATGACGCACGAGCTCAGTCTGCAGGTAGAGATGGAGGCGGCAAGAGAAAAGGTGAAGACTGGGGAGTGGAAGCTCCGCAAATACACAAATAGAAAGAGCAAAGTGTGGGAGACATTTGCCGAAATAATGAAAGATGATGACCAAAGTGCTGGCTTTGTCATGTGTAGGCTACTTCTTGCGATGCTATTTACACATTTGATAACCACAAAACTGGCACGACCAACCAGGCACGGCGCCAGGATTCCAGTTTTGGATAAGCCAGACCAATTGTGGGTGGGCCTTAAATTAAAAACGTTAAATAAAAAAAAATAAAAAATAAAAAATAAAAAAAGTTATCCAATCACTGCTTAACCTAATAAAAAAATATTGACTAATATAGCCTACTGTTATATTATCTGTGCGTATACATAATATAGATTTGAATAGCTTGATGCTCTTTAAATATTGTGTTGCATTGTTAAAGTAAATTCGCGATCGCTCTCCATGGTTCTGACCAAAGAAGAGCGCTTTGGAATCTCCATTATGCATACCTACCTGGGCTGCATTTTCCGATAACATTGTCTCTTAGCGCGCTGCGATAACTTAACTAAATGTAGCAGGGTGAAGTGTATCTGTGTTGATTATTGGCCAGTGTCATGTGAAACCATTGAACCTATCAACAGTCTGGTGTCATGGTATAAAATGGGGAGGTTTTCTGTCACTTGGGATGCGTCGTCGACACTCGTACCGCCCCTTTACGGAGGCCGCCATTTATGAATGGAGAGTTTGAAGTGCTGTTTCGGCTCTGTGCGGCCGTGCACAGTCTGCCCCGGGCTTTGAGGTTGGTAACCTACGTCTGTTTTGAGGATTTTCATCAATGGAATGTGTATTTACTATTTTGAGTCTGTGTAGTTCATTGACGAGCAACCGGCGGTATGTTGAGGCCAGCGAACACGCATAGTGCTGCGCTGAGAACGTTTCCGGTATGTATGAGAGCTATTCGCGTGGTTTGTCCCTTTTATTGTTTTATTAGTAATTTTTCTGTTTCATGTTCGACAGATTTGAGTGACGAGAGCAAGGGTTTCACCTCTATATTGCGGGAAGAGATGCGCGTCTGTTGACGTAACGCACTGCTGTCTTGCCTGGGCTTAGTTTTGTCGTCTTTTCGTTGGAGCGAACTTGAACTTGCATAACAGCGAGCTGGGACGATTGCTCGCCGCAGTGTGCGAATTAACGTGGAAGCGCGGCTGTTTCCTCGCTGACTTGTTCTGCTCTTTGAGTGGGTGTGCGGCCGACCGTGGCATGTTTGTTTTATTTTGATTTGTCTCTTGGTTTGCTTCAAATTGTAATTTAGATTTCTTTATTTTTGGGGCTGGCTTTTGACGAAGAAAGTGTATCGAGGAGGGGTTTAGCTGCTGTTTAAGGGGTTCACATTGAGTGCTGTGCTTGAGTGACTTGACTTCAACAGAGTGGGTGTCTGTGGATATTAAGTGTGTTGTGTGAATTGAGGGTCACGGCAGGCCATCTCCCTCCTAATTAAGCTTTCTTGTGTATTTGTATTAGTGTATTTATTATTTTTTTATTTTGAAGTTTTGTAAAGTGTTTGTTTTTCTTTTTGATATGTGAATATTGAGCCCTTGTTAATGTATTGATGATTTTAACTTTTGTATTTGAATAAAACTGCCTCATCATTGATATTCCCTGGCCTATGTCTCTCTGCTCACCCATTTCTTTTGGTAACGAACCTGTGCGCTCCCTGAGTTGGGGCTGATAGTTCCCGGTATATACCGGGTGGCGTAGTCGAATGTTATATAATTGTTCCATACAGTCCCCTCAAGTACCTGACGCCGCTGGCTACATAAAGGTGTACTACCACTAAAGGTATATCATTGCTAGGCGTCTTCAGGGCTATCATCCACTCGCGAGGCAGAGGCGCTGAGAGGCAGAGGCGCTGGCGCCCTCCTAGCAACGGCGCTGTTTTTGGTAAAACATGATTTTGACGACTTCATTAAGTTTTGTTTTATAGAAAACTCTTTTTAAAAGATTTTCGTTTTGTATAAATTGTATCTTAATTTTGAACAATGTTTTATCAATCAATTGCCCGTATTTATTAAATAAGCAAATATAAGGCAGACAAAATAAGGCGCCGGTACGATCACTGCATGTGAACTGGAGGGCGCCGAAACTCAGCTTGTGCCTCACAGATTTGATAAATATAGGCTATATATTACAGAAAGCTTGAAATGTCTACTTTTAAACGAAAATATTCAAACCAAAATAAATAGGCTAGCCTACTCTCTGATTATGTAGGCTAAAATCCATATGAAATGTGCATTTCTCTCTGGCGTTCATGGCGAGTCCGCAATCTCCGCATTGTCAACTTCATCTTTGCAGCGACACAGAAAACACCAGTTTATTAATAAACAATTAAATGTCTCCTTGCTAATTTAGACACATTCATAATCATTACTTTAACCGGTTCTTTGTGGCAAGCTTTATGCGTGCGGTCATTACGCTTAGGCTATAGGCTAGCCTATTTAAGTAATTAATTTAATATAAAGGGGCGATATGTCCACGAATGGCTTAAATGAACAACTAGTCGACTAGAAAAAAAATTAGTCGGAGGCAGCCCTTATTCCACATATTCATACCAGCAGGCCATCTGGGTTGGGCAAGCGACCGTGAGCGGAGCGGAATATTCAGAAATGCGCTCTCCGCTCACGAGCTCTGATCGGAACAAACCCGAACCTCACTGTCTGCTGAACTTGCGCAGAAACATTAAAATAGACATAGCCAGCTTTTTAAAATTGTTTTTAAAACTAAACATTTAGACTATTTTAGTACAAATTATGAGCTTATATTGACGATTTTTTATAATTCTTGACAAAATTAGAATATTAAGTTATATTAAGACGCTACGATGAGCATTATAGCTACTTTTAAAAAAATGCGGGTCAGGAAGCGGGTCGGGTACAATATTTTCTTTTTCGTTTTTTGCGGTCCGAGTTGCGGGCGGGTTAGTTGAAAACGTCGGTCGGGTGCGGTTTGTTTATACATTGACCCGCGCATCACTGATTCATATGTATGTAGTGTCATAACTACATCTCTGACGTTTATAACAAACCAACCCATTTGAAAAGCGGTAGAAAATTGAGCAGGTTATGGTTATTTAAAAGTACATGCACCATGTTACGAGTGAGCAAGCTCCCTGTGGCAAGATGGCCGCCGTGGGCGGACGTCGACCTCCATTGGCCAGCAGCGCGGACGAGACATCTAGCCTTTATTATATGATATCTATGTTTAAAGTCCCCCTGTAGTCAGTAATTTCATCCCTTAAAACTCATCATTGATCACCAAAATTACATATTTAAACGTTTTTTCCTTGAAAAAAAATTATTCATGCCTTAAAATATCATGAATGTAACTCGACACCCTTGCCTCATTTAGTATACGCAGATCTATGAATATGCAAATGAGCCCCGCCTCCACTCACTCACTCAGCTCAGAGATCCACTGGTTGACGATCACACGTTGATCTGATTGGTTACAAGGTAGTTTGTGACGTCAGAAACACCAGCGATTTCAAAGCGTGTTTTTGAGACTGTCTTTGGTTCACTGCAGTTTTAAGGAGGAAATACTCAGCAATGCTGTCGACTTATGAATTTACACATGGTTTGTCTTAAAGCGTATTAAAAACACCACATAGACACATAAACAACATTAAAAGCTGGATTTTCACCACAGGGGGACTTTAACACAAGTTTGCATTTTTGTAATTGTCAAAAGTTTGTGTTGTCAGGCCCCCAAAAAGCAGAAAAAACACACAAAAAACGGCACTTTCGTACAATTAAAAGGCTTTTACTCTGTTAAAAAGTCTATCAATCAGACGACAGAAGGCATGCATTGTGTGCAACAGCTTCTCAGATCATGTTGATCATGTAAGGCCTTAGAAATATCGCTATGAACAAGCTAATATAAAATAGTTAATGTTTATAGGCTACTCGCATCTGAAGGCAACCTTCATTGAACTCAAAAATAGTTTCTCGGAAAGTTGACAGTTTTTTACCCGACTCTAAATTCAGATGCTATCAGAGATGGAGTCAGTCGTGTATCAGCCTGTTCATTCTTCAAACACACCGAGATTAGACGAAGCCTTTAGCAGTTCTGTTGATATGATGCTATTCTCCACATACACTGGCACAAGAAAGCAACGAGGGAAGCCGGTATTAACATGCCTTTGACAGTCAGATTATTTCTACCTCCGCACTGACGGATGGCTACGCAAATAAATCTGCCACAGATTTTATACGGAAAGATCTAGATCTCGGAGGATTATAACACAAAGGCACGTTGTCTTTACATCTGTTATATGCTTGTGTAGTCATCCATATCTAGGCCGGACTGTTCACATATATGCTAGCTTGCTAATTGTATCTCGTTTCAGTGTTTTGATGTGCTCATGGCACCATGTTATGCACTTTCGCAATAGGCTGAATGTTCGGTTGAAAACCAATGACAAGCAACATAAACATCCCTAGTTAAACAACCGCTGAATATGAACTTCATTCAACTCAAGCGAAGTGTTTTGGCACATTTTCACATCAGATTTGCCTCTTTGTCAAGCAGTTGGAACGTCAATGCAAACTCTTCATCAGTCCATAAATATCTGTAACCGCAGAGAAATGCTTTCACAAACACATTTTCTTCAGTGTTGATGTATTTCCTCGTTGTCCTGTTGCCAAACCTTAGCGAGTTGACTATGTAAACAGCATTTTAAAGCACCATATAATCCCAGAATGAACTTCAGTGTTCTATGGAGGCTTGTTTACGCAACAGAATAAAAAAATAAAAAAGTTAATTGCGACTTTTTATCTCACAATTGTGAGTTATAAAGTCAGAATTGTGTGATATAAAGTCAGAATTGTGTGATATAAAGTCAGAATTTTGTTATAAAGTCAGAATTGCGTGTTATAAAGTCGCAATTGCGTGTTACAAAGTCAGAATTTTGTTAAAAAGTCAGAATTGTGTTATAAAGTCGCAATTGCGTGTTATAAAGTCGCAATTGTGTTATAAAGTCAGAATTTTGTTAAAAAGTCAGAATTGTGTGTTTTAAAGTCGCAATTGTGTGTTATAAAGTCAGAATTGCGTGTTATAAAGTCGCAATTGTGTTATAAAGTCAGAATTTTGTTATAAAGTCGCAATTGCGTGTTACAAAGTCGCAATTGTGTTATAAAGTCAGAATTTTGTTAAAAAGTCAGAATTGTGTGTTTTAAAGTCGCAATTGTGTGTTATAAAGTCAGAATTGCGTGTTATAAAGTCGCAATTGTGTTATAAAGTCAGAATTTTGTTAAAAAGTCAGAATTGTGTGTTTTAAAGTGGCAATTGTGAGTTATAAAGTCAGAATTGTGTGATATAAAGTCAGAATTGTGTTATAAAGTCAGAATTTTGTTAAAAAGTCAGAATTGTGTGTTTTAAAGTCGCAATTGTGTGTTATAAAGTCAGAATTGCGTGTTATAAAGTCGCAATTGTGTTATAAAGTCAGAATTTTGTTAAAAGGTCAGAATTGTGTGTTTTAAAGTCGCAATTGTGTGATATAAAGTCGCAATTGTGTGATTTAAAGTCGCAATTGTGAGATACTTTGTCAGAACTCGCAATTCTGAGGACAAAAGTATTTTTTCCTTAGAATTGGACATTTTCATAATTTGCAACTGTGTTTATATCTCACAATTTAGTCAGAATTACGAGATGTAAACTCGAAATTGCGAGACAAAAAGTCCGAAATATCCTTTAAAATGTGTTATTCTGTGGCAGAAACAAGCTTCCATGAAGTTCAGTCAAGGTAACATAAAATAAAATAAAATATTTTACACAACAGATATGCTTAGGGTAGCACATCATTAGTTTAGCAACATGTGAATGCCAAACGCACATTAATTCACAATCTTAAGCATAAAAAACGTGTAAAATACCACAGATTTGTAGGGAAAATAAAAGGTGTAGGTTGCATCAAAATGTACCTCTGTACAGCTTTTATTTGATATTCCAGTAGCCTGTTTCGCTCCTTGTCTCAACAATCAGGTGAAGAATATGAGGTAATGTTTACTCATATTGAATCATGGCAATCATTCACTCTGAGTCTGACACTTGTTTTTGTTCCGGCTCATTTGTTGTATTATTAATAACACTCTTTCACTGTAAGTCAAAGAATATATGATTAAGAGGTTGTCAGCTGTTTTCCTCCATCGATATTCTCAACCGATGATCCGTATGTTACATTATCCCTGCGGTTTCCCAATCCCATATATCTGCTGGAGATCAGAGCCCTTGCATAAGATAAACCTGACATGAACTCATTTTTTTATGGTTCACAGACACTTAACACACACTCTACGCCAATAGACTACATTCTCAGTTAGCTGAAGGAAATTACCTCAATGAACTGCTTAATATTCCCGGAGGGAAAACCGTGCTAAAGTGTTATTATGCAAGACTTTTTTTCTTGTATTGTTTATGTATGTACAGATAGCAGAGATATAATTTAGCAGCTTCTAGGTTTGTCATCACATAATCAGATAAACTAATCTAAAATGTGGGGCTATCTAAACATTAGCTACATGTAGCCAGTTTCGTAGTCTTCCTTGCTTCTGCATAAAGTCTTATTTCTCAACTTTTCTAGCCAAGAATTGCCTAAATTTGGGCCGTTCACACAGAATGCGTTTTCCATTCCACTCATAATCTTCCATTGTTTTTCTATGTAAACACTGGCTAGACGGACATGTTTGACCGTTGCATCTCGCGTCTTTTTGCAGCGTCTAAAAATGCTTTGCTTTAAAACTTAACTTTTTAAAAACAACGCCACACCCCTAAAGGGACACGGTGAAAAATATGAGATGGAGGAAAAATGATCTTTCCCTGAGAAACTTTGCGCTTGCAAAACGTTTTGCGTTCCCCTGAGAAACTTTGCGTTAGTTAAAACCACATGGGGGCGCTCGCGAGCACACTTCTGAGATCTAAAAATGAGAAATGGGACACACTGCGGTCTCACGGACTTAACGGACACGCGCACCCGGCAGCCATTGTAAGTCCACAAGACCGAAAGTGCACATGAAGTGTGCCATTTGGGACAGGGCCTAATAAGGGGAGAACGTCCACTCTCAGTGAACTTCCGGCTTCTGAACTGGTTGCAGTTTCACTCTGGCTCCACATGAGGGCGCTCACAGGACGAGTGCAGAATGAATGGTGATTAGTGACTAGTAATTTGAATGTTGTATTCGAAAGGATATGCAAAGAAATTACACATTGTTGGGTGTTAGATTTTTTAGAGTCACTTATTTGCTTTTAAAAATTCTTTTAAAATGTCAATGACGTCACACACATCGTACGACCAGAGACACTGCTTTACGGCAATCCTTCAGTCACTTTCACGCTCTGCACTTTCTTTTCTCTCGAGGCATCGGCAACACAGCTGACACAGGCAAACACACAACACAGCTGACACAGGCAAACACACAACACAGCTGACACAGGTAATACACACAACACAGCTGACACAGGGAAACACACAACACAGCTGACACAGGCAAACACACAACACAGCTGACACAGGCAAACACACAACACAGCTGACACAGGTAATACACACAACACAGCTGACACAGGTAATACACACAACACAGCTGACACAGGTAATACACACAACACAGCTGACACAGGTAATACACACAACACAGCTGACACAGGTAATACACACAACACAGCTGACACAGGTAATACACACAACACAGCTGACACAGGGAAACACACAACACAGCTGACACAGGCAAACACACAACACAGCTGACACAGGGAAACACACAACACAGCTGACACAGGCAAACACACAACACAGCTGACACAGGCAAACACACAACACAGCTGACACAGGGAAACACAACACAGCTGACACAGGTAATACACACAACACAGCTGACACAGGCAAACACACAACACAGCTGACACAGGGAAACACACAACACAGCTGACACAGGTAATACACACAACACAGCTGACACAGGCAAACACACAACACAGCTGACACAGGGAAACACACAACACAGCTGACACAGGCAAACACACAACACAGCTGACACAGGCAAACACACAACACAGCTGACACAGGTAAATACACAACACAGCTGACACAGGGAAACACACAACACAGCTGACACAGGTAAACACACAACACAGCTGACACAGGGAAACAGACAACACAGCTGACACAGGCAAACACACAACACAGCTGACACAGGCAAACACACAACACAGCTGACACAGGGAAACACACAACACAGCTGACACAGGCAAACACACAACACAGCTGACACAGGCAAACACACAACACAGCTGACACAGGCAAACACACAACACAGCTGACACAGGTAAACACACAACACAGCTGACACAGGCAAACACACAACACAGCTGACACAGGCAAACACACAACACAGCTGACACAGGCAAACACACAACACAGCTGACACAGGTAAATACACGTGCTAGAAGAGTTTTTGTTTTGTTTGTTTCTGGTCCTGCTTCGGATGCCACGATGCCATCAAGCGGTATCTCTGGTCGTAATCAGTCCTTCACTGTGAAAGAGACAAATTTATCCGTCTAGCCCCATAGACTCCCATTCATTCTGCACTCATGGGCGATCGCCCCCAGTGGAACTCTGGTGGAACTGCAACCAAAATTCAGTACAATAGGACTTAATAGGGAGTGGCCAGGCTCTCCGTAGACGGGCTCTGGTTTACACTGAGACGATTTTCTAAGACGTGTACTTTTTAAGCCGTATTTTCCAAAGTTTGCCTTTTCAGGCTCTCAAAACGCAGTTGTAAATGAACGGCCAAAACATGTTTATCTGGAAAAAAAATCCCCAATAATAAACTGCCATAGAAAAAAATAAAATAAAAACATCAAAGTAATTTGTAGAAACCTAACTTTGTCATAAAAATCCCAAAGTAAGAAGAGCAGGGCCTGAGGGGGGGATTTTGGGTCCGAGGCTCAGACTCGTCTAAAATCTACATGTAAAATCAACAGCCCAGTGGCGAAGGCATGCTAATGATGCTTAATGATGACGGCTCCACTGCAGATAATAGCTTTCTAGGTTCTGCTGAGGCTGTTGGGGAGTTTAAAAGACCCTGCATTGGTCATGTTGTCCTGAGGGTCCGGAGATTCACTTTGAGCCTGTATTCTGCTCTAATGGCATCAGGGATTAACCCAGGGATTCATTTCATTATCAAAAACACCATTACATTCACTTTCTCTGGACAAACAAAAACAGAATCTTCCCTTTCTACAGACTAAACGGTAAATGTGTGCCTGGTAGGCGATGCATAAATACATATACATACACTGTATATATATGCATAATGCATGATGCATCATATGTTGCTTGATGCATAATATGATATATATGCATTTATGCATCTATGTATATGGATTGACAGTGACCAAATCAAATCAAGTTCACCGCAGACAGTAACATAGTGTCGGCCCAGATCCGGCCCACATCTGGGCCGTGTGGAATCCATGTGTTCCGGATGTGAGCCGGATCTGGGCCGACACTATGTTGCTGTCTGGGACAAGTCTGATGTCATTATGATTACATTAAACTAGTGATGGGCAATGATTAATCAAGAATAATCGCATACAAAATAAAAGTTTGTATTTACTTATATATGTGTTTGTACTGTGTAATCATTTTGTATATATAAATACACACATATGCATGTATATATTTAAGAAATTTTGCATGTATACTGTTTATATACATAATTACATACATTATATTATATATAAATAACACTTTTTCTTAAATATATACATGCATGTGTGTGTATTTATATATACAAAATAATTATACACAGTACACACACATATACTATGTAAATAAACTTTTATTTTGGATGCAATTAATCGTTGCCCAGCACTAACATTAAACATGTCATATCAACAGACTTTTTAACACATTTTAACATAAACACATCTAAAATAATCAGCACAGAAAATTAAAGAAATCAAATCTGTGTAAGTCAAACACACTCACATGCATCTGAAGGGACCGTGTTCGAATAAAAATGTGACTTGCAATATTATCTCCCGAGGAAAGAGTGAGCGAATGGAAGGAATGCTGGACAGAAAGGAGAGGAGGAAGACCTGGGCTTTGATCAGCGGCCCGTGGCAGAACCCGAATACTGACACGGCTCCTCAACTTCTGAGGAATGTGCTTTACATACCTCCCTGTCTCAGCCGGTCCCGGGGAACCACGTCTCCTTCAGCCCTGCAGCTGGACAAACAAGTCAACGAAACATTTGGCTGACATATTTAATAACCTTCATTTATAAAGCCTTGTTTCTTCCAAATAATCCACTGTGAACGTAGAGAACTATTCAACATGACTTTATTGAAATTAAATCTTTGTCATCCTTGTTCTCCAAATATGCAATACTGCTTTTAAAAGAAATATAATAAATCAAAATGCTGTTTAATTCACCCTTGCAAAAAAATAATTTATTATCTTTAAAGGAGTAGTGCACCCAAAAATTTAAATTAAATTAAAATGAGTGTCTGTTTATGCTTTCAGTGGATTTTTTTTTTGTCCCAGTGTGAGTTATGCCACTGAAAACGTGTTCACAAAGATAAATACATCTTTGAAATTTCATAATGATTTACTTTTGTTTTAGATAAATGTCACGAATGAATCAAAATTTTGCCTAAAGTTATATTCTTAAGTTTTACAAGGAAAAAAAAAAAGTGTCTAAATTGAATTCATTTTGAACTGTACATCTATTCTTATCATCTCAAATCTAACAAGCTTACTTTTGTGAAATGATTTGAAAATATCTTTTAGAACTATAATAAATCAAAATGCTGTGTAATTCACCCATGCAAAAAAAAAAAAAAAAAAAAAAAAAAATATATATATATATATATATATATATATATATATATATATATATATATATATATATATATATATATATATTATCTTTAGTGCACCCAAAAATTTATGTTTTTTGTTCTGTTTTAATGTTGTAATTTACAAACAGCTATTTTCCGATCAAACTGTGCCAAATATAAATCTTTTTGGCAACATTTGTTGTTAAATCATGTTTGAATCAAGTTTCTAGTGTCAATTATGTCTTCTTCTATAGAACTTTTCATGCTTTCAGTGACTTTTTTGACCCCAGTGTGAGTTATGCCACTGAAAACATTCACAAAGATTCAATTTCACATACTGACACCTTTGAAATGTCAGAAATTCCTTTCTTTTCTTTTAGATAAATATCTAAATTCCGTTTGACTAGGTCTAAATTGTGTTCATTTTGAACAGTGCATATATTTTTTATCATCTCAAATCTCACAAACGTACTTTAGTGAAATGATTTGAACGTATCTTTGTTGCAGTGAAATGTAGTTGCTGCTTTAAGACACATCGGCTGTGGTCATGAATGGGTTACAGGAGCGTCGGCTCGACCGGAAATGACGCGAGCCAATCACAGACGCGCGACGTCATCAGGAGTCTTGAGGGGATTGGAATGCTACATTGTAACAATCGCAACTGGACGCTTCGGATTAAAGCGCTGGAATGTTACATTGTATCATCGGCTTCGGAGAAAGGGCTTTGAATGAGTGTAACACGGAATAGAACAACGCGTTTGTGATGTTTTCAAAACAACAACTGCTCGTTTCCAGAGGAGGATTTATTTTAGCCGTGAAATATGTGAGAACACACGGATTTGTGGGGATTTATCCGGCTGGGAAGTTTGTGACAGGATCTTTCTGACCCACACACACACACATCACGTGAGATCCATCACTGAGGAACTTCTCTGATTCCCCGAGCCTGGATTTCAAGAACACGTCTCTGAAAGTACTTTCTGATGATTCTCATTGATCCAGAGCAGGTCAGGTGTCATCGGACAGTAGTTTAGATGCTGTCTAATGCGAACCGCGCACTGGAAAGGAGAGAGGTAGATCCATAAAAAAGGGGTTCAGGTTAAGTCGCCCACATGCTCTGGATTTGGGATCGGAATCATAAGGTGGAAGTCGAGAGCATCAAATCCCTGCAGGTCTGTGGAAGAAGATGCTGTCCAGCAAGAGTTAAAACCTCCAGATTCATCAGCAAACCGCTCCATCTGGATCTAAGGACACATGCAGGCCAAAAAACGCTATTTAATTCTGTCCTCTGCAGGTGTGTGTCTCATTCTCCTCTTCTACCTGCAGGGACCGTCTTCCAGAGGGAGTCCAAATCAAGGGAATGATCCTCATCCACACTGGCCCCCCTTCTCAGATCCGCTCCGAGCTTTTATTCCCTGGGATCAGACCCAAACCGAAGACTACAATGTCCGAACTTCTCCGAGACACAGAAGAGATGACAACTCTGGATCTTACAAGTGCAGGATGGACTCGTGCTTCGACTTCTCCTTGTGCAAGAAGAACGGCTTCAAAGTCTACGTCTACCCTCAACAGAAAGGCGAGAAGATGTCGGAAAGCTACCAGAACATCTTGTCCTCTATCGAAGGGTCCAGGTTCTTCACTTCGGACCCGGGACAGGCTTGTCTCTTCGTTCTGAACCTCGACACCCTGGACCGAGACCAGCTTTCTCCTCAGTACGTTCACAACCTCAAAACCAAGATCCAGAACCTGAACCTGTGGAATAACGGGCGTAACCACCTGATCTTTAACCTGTACTCGGGCACATGGCCGGATTACACGGAGGATTTGGGGTTTGACATCGGACACGCCATGTTGGCCAAAGCCAGCATCAGCACCGAGAACTTCAGACCCAGATTTGACATCTCAATCCCGTTGTTCTCCAAAGATCATCCTCGTACTGGAGGAGAACGAGGGTATTTAAAGTACAACACCATCCCTCCTTTTAGGAAATACATGCTGGTTTTTAAAGGCAAGCGCTATCTGACTGGGATTGGATCTGACACCAGGAATGCGCTTTATCACGTCCATAATGCTGAAGATGTGGTTCTCCTTACCACATGCAAACATGGCAAAGACTGGCAGAAACACAAAGACGCTCGCTGCGACAAGGACAATGCTGAATATGACAGGTAAGATTTCTAATTGTGACACTTTATACTAATGCATCCTTATTATATAATGCTAGTGGATCATGTACAGTGGCCCCAAAAAGCATGTGCTAATGCAAAATTAATGTATTAATGCCACTGCAATAGATATCAAATATTAAAGCAAGTGTGTTTTATGGTAAATTAGCAATTTTTATTTTTTTTGATTTGGCTAAAACAATAGATGCACTGGTAACACTTTACAATAAGCTCCCATTAGTTAACGTTAGTTAATGAAGTGACACTTTATAACAACTCTAACTAATGCATCCTTTTTATATAATGCTAGTGGATCATGTACAGTGGCCCCAAAAAGCATGTGCTAATGCAAAATGAATGTGTTAATGCCATTGCAATAGATATCAAATATTAAACCAAGTGTCTTTTATGGTAAATTAAAGATTTTTGCATTTTTAAAGCATTTTTTTTTTTTTTTTTTTTGATTTGGATAAAACAATAGATGCACTGGTAACACTTTACAATAAGCTCCCATTAGTTAATGTTAGTTAATGAAGTGACACTTTATAACAATTCTAACTAATGCATCCTTATTATATTATGCTAGTAGATCATGTACAGTGGCGCCCCAACAAGTATTTGCACATGCAAAATATGTTAATGTCATTGCAATAGATAACAATATCAAAGCAAGTGTCATTTATGTTAAATTAAAGATTTTTGCATTTTTAAAGCAAGTTTTTTTAATAAGCTCCCATTAGTTAATGCAGAAACTAACATTAACAATGAGCAATGCATTAGTTACAGTATTCTTTGTTAATATTAGTTAATAAAATACAACTGTTCATTGTCAGTTCATGTTAACTCGGGTCTATTAACTAATATTATTAACAGATACTAACTTTTAATTTTATAATGTATTAGTAAATGTTGAAATTAACAAATGCTTTCGAAGTGTTTTTCATTATAAGTAACTAATGTTAACAGATGGAACATTATTGTAAAGTCTTACTGATATATTGTTCAAAGTGAAAGGCTTTGAACACATAAAAATGTGTTATAATAGCAAAATATTAAGAGCTAACTTCACTTTTCTGATGTGTTTGCATGGACTTTAAAGCAACTGTTGCCAAAAAGTATATTTTAACTAATAATCTGAACTAAATGTGTTATTTTAATGAACATTAGTTATTATAAAGTGTAATCAAAAACATATTTGCTGTCATTCTGCTGGGAAAGACACTGAACGTCATTGTATCTTGAAATGCTACTACAGTTTTCCATCATTCATGTTGTTTCTAATGATGATCAAAAACTATTTTTCTAATGCAGTGATTTTTTTTAAACCCTAAGCTGATGCTTATCATTATAACATATCATTTCAGATTGAAGTGCACATGAAATGGCTTTAATGCATTAAGATGTGCAGCTCGTAGGAAGCAAAAGCTTTCAATGTGCATGACATAATAATAACTCTGAATATCTCTAGCACACATGCTATCAGGATATATTCGTCAGTGCAGACACTAGCCTTCAGAAGTTTGGTGTCCGCATGGTTTTATGATGTCATGGCTCAGTTTTTTGATAAAAATACAGTAAAATTATGAAATATTATTACAATTTAAAACAGCTGTTTTCTATGTGAATATATAGTAAAGTGTAATTTATTCCTGTGATCAAAGATGAATTTTCAGCATCATTACTCCAGTCTTCTATGAAAGCTTGTTTCCGCCACAGAATAAAAAATAAAAAAGGTAATTGCGACTTTTTATCTCACAATTTTGTCTTTTTTTCTCAGAATTGCATGTTTATATCTCTCAATTCTGACTTTATAACACGCAATTGGTAGATATAAGTCAGAACTGCATGATATAAAGTTGCAATTCTGAGTAAAAAAGTCAGTCATTTATTCCTTAGAATTGGACTTTATAACTTGCAGTTGCGTGTTTATATCTCACGCCATTCTGAGAAATGATTCAGAGAATTAAACTCGCAATTGCATGTTATAAAGTCAGAATTGCGACTTTATATCTCGCAATTCTGAGAAATAATGTCAGAAATGCAAGATGTAATCTCGCAGTTGTGAGATAAAAAGTCGCAATTATCTTTTAAAATGTTTTATTCTGTGCTATTAAGCTTCCACAGTCTTCAGTGTCACACACTCCTTCAGAAATCATTCTGAAATGCTGATTTGCTGCAAATATTTTAAATATTTCACTGATTTTCTGTATTTTTGATCAAATAAATGCAGCCTTGGAAAAACAATCTTCACTACTTTTTAACAGTGGTGTATTTTTGTTCAGAATAAACATTGTTCTGCAGTCTCCTTCCTCAGTTGTTGTTATGGCAGGTGTTAAGAAGTCAAACTCTTGCGTCCGCTTTACTCTGCCTTTAGCGCTGTTGATCACACCGTGATCTCCGTGTGTGTGTGTTGTGTGTGTCCCGGTTCCCTGCTGTGTGTTTTGTCCCGGTGAGACGGGGACGGGCGGCTCTGAAGGATTAGTGGGAACAATGTTCACTGGTGCCAGTGGGGGAAAGCAGCTCTCTCTCTGTTTAAACAGCCGTTCCCAGACCCCACCAATGCCTGTGTCCCGAACGACCCCTCGCGACCCCTCGTGACCCCTCGCGACCTCACTGTCATCCCGCCCATCGCCGGGCTGTTCTGGGTGACTTAAGGAGATGCTCATGCCACTCACGCAGTTAATAACCCTACAGAAACACAGCTGTGTTCTCACTGAGATGTGCGTCTATAATTATATACTATTGGCATACACATAATAATGCATAATGCATATACAGTCAAACCAATATTTATTCAGACACCTTCAGCATTATCACAGTTTATTCGCTATAGTTTAGAAAATGGTAGTAAAATATGAGCAGAACTCAGTTGATATTTGACAGGTTTTGTCCGTCCTTCTGTTAGACTGTCTCACACATGAATTATGTTGAATATCTGTCAGCTGTTAAATTTAACTACACAATTAGATAATACCAGTTTAGCTCAACCAATCACCAAGCAATGCTTCATTTTGTTCAGTCTGTGTGTGAAAAGAGCATTAGCAATTAAAGAAAACACACTTCAGCAAAACATGATCAGCTCAAAGTGTCTGAATCATTTTTGGTCCCAAATTTTGAAGATTTATGAAGATCTTTTGGGTATAATATGTCAGTTTACTTTATTTTCATATCCTCACTTACATAAATGATCTATAGTGTCCTGCACACACTAGCAAAAAAATATCAAAAACTATATCTGGTGTCTGAATAATTTTTGGTTTGACTGTATAGTTGTTAATGTCAAATGAACATTTATTTTTTGCAATATTGAATCAAAATTGTTTGATTTTTGGAATTGATGTGCCTAAACTTTTGTTAATTAATCAACCAATGCCATGATTATCGGCATCTCAGATTGGCTGATTAATCAATCTATGAATGTTTGAAAACCAAATATTTTATGATTGTCAAATTTCTGTTGTAACTTTTTGAAGCTCTTCTTTAAAGTCCACCTGGAATACGTCGAGGCTTCCGGTTATTTTTAGCTGTTCAAAAACAACTTGTTTGCTGTTTGATATTGCAAACTGGTATTTCCTACCACATTAAATTAATGTATTTCGTAATTGAACGCAATGGTTTGTTGCGCAAAGAGTCAAACACCAGCATCCGAGCGCAAGAGAACATGACAGCGTTTACTGTGTTTCGTCTGACGCTCGAGACACACTCGTTTATGATGGAGGGAAAAAGATTATTACTGATATTTTGCACCAATTTCCCTGGAAGTGACGATTTTGACTCTTGAAGTAAAGGGAACGAAACTAAAACGCAAATGTTTTATGCCATATTCAAATGTGGTGCATATGTAAGTTTGGATGGAAACAGCTCATGTGGTTTATTGCTTATAAAGTCTTAGTAAGTAGTAGTTGCCTTTACAGTCCATACTGTATTACAGTAGCACATCAATCAACATAAAATCTGTGTGACAGGTTTGCTTTTTTCAGCAGTTTGCAATGACTTCAAGAGTCCGTTTCAGGATTACCCGCATGCCATGTGCTTTGATTTTGTGTGCTAGAGCAGTGGTTGAAGCTTTCTAGTTTTTCCATATTTAAGTGTTTAACCTAGAACTGTAATTCAGAGTTTTTTTATGCAGAGGGAACCATTTGCAAATGCTGATCATGTCAGCTTTACTCGAGTTACTCCTATAGCTTTGCTTTCAGAATTTGAGCCATGTTTGAAATCCAGCTGTACTAGTTTAAAACTATAGTTGTGTCCCAAATGACGCACTATACACACTATGTACTCAACCTTGTACAATGTAAAAAACAGTTACTGACTTGCATTTTTTAAGTACTAGCAACCTGGATGTTTAAGTCATTTCAACTTAAATTCATACATCAAAACAAACTACATCAAATACATCAAACTGACTTAAAAAATTAGTTGAATCTTGCTAACTTATAAAAAAAAAAGTTGAAACATGCTGTCATAACGTATTGATCATATATATTTTTACAGTGTAGTGAATGAATAATTAATTAATAATTAATTAATTAATTAATTAATTCAGTTAATTAATTGCATCATCAGGTTATTTAAAGTGTTCTTATTATTCCATTTGGAATTTTCAGTGTAAAAACACTTCTCATTTAATTAGTGCCAGAACAGTGCATAAGTGCATGAATTGGGACGCACCTTATAATAAATTGTGTTATTAAGAAGCTAATATTCATATGGACCAAATTCACTTTGAGCTGAAATGCAGTACTTATTTTGACATCCCGAGGCGCACTGTCTCAAACATTTAAAACGGAATTTTATGGACCATTTCTCTTGAAGTGCCGAATGACAAGTTTGAAAAATGCATGGCGTATTTCCATTGGAGGCGGATGTTCACTGCGTTCTCATTTCCCGCTGTAGCCATAGGCCTTCTCTCTGCGAGGACGGATGCTGCAGTTGTTCAACATGACCGTTCTTGTGAATGTGAAATGCTGACGGCTGTGGCGCTGAATAATTGATCAGATGTGTTTTATTCATGTTATGATTTATTTTATTTTTTCTCCACTTGAAAATTTCTGAATCTTCATGAATTATTTATGAGCGCACAAAGTCATCTCTGCATCATTCCAGTCCGGCATTCAGACTTGCTCGTGAAGGATTAAGGAACAAAATGATTAGCTTGAAACTGACCAAACTCAACTGCAGGGAAATAACTGATTTTGAAGGTATTTTCATGCAATTATGGTGCATGTGAGTCTTTAAAATCCCTCTATTGTGCTTTTTTGAATATTAACTTTCATGCAATGTGTAATAGAGCTGTTTGTTAATGTAAAAGAGCAAAGTGCACGACAAATACGTTTTGTCTTCTAAAAGAAAGGATCGATTCTGAAGTGCAGAAACGGTGCAGAAGTTGAAGAAATTTGAAGAAAAATGAAAGTTTGAAGAAATGTGAATGTTTTAAACTTGTATGCATCTGTTTTATAATGTACTTAGAAAAGCCCAGCCAGGGACAGGAGTTGAAAATTAGCATTAGCTATAAACTCGCATCAGTTGCAGGATTTGTATTGTAACTATGTTTTGACTGCATTGTCCCTGTTCTATAAATAAACAAATAAATAAAACAATAAAAACCTAGGAAAAAAAATTAACAAATTTGCATAATACTAGCCTAAGATCTTCATTGGCTGCCTGTGAACAACTTCTACTTTGCCCAGCCCTCAAACACTGTAGTTGTAGTGGTTCGTGTTGTCGACATGTTGAAAAGACGCTGGTTTTCTGTGCATTTTCACACATTTAATAAGGAATTAAACTCTCACTGGAATACATTAAAACCGACGCCATTGTTCATATCACTGTGTATCAAGCGATGAGTAGAGATTCAGATATGGTAATGTGCTTTTCATTTTTTACACGTGCTGTAAGCGGTCGACCAATCACAGCAGACTGGGCCGTCTGACCAATCAGAGCAGAGCAGCTCTCAGAGAGGCGGAGTTTAGAGAGACTGAATCTTCAAACGAACCGTTTCAGACTCTTTGAGGAATGAGGAGATGTGCAGTGTATATTTTGAGAAAAGTAAAGTGTTTTTGACCTTGGATGCATGTAAACCTATGGCAGGAAACTCCAAAACATCATTAGGAATCTTTAAGATGGCATAATAAGGCAGCGTTAGATTGCGTGCAACTCTCTTAAGATTATAATATTAAACATTTGCAGAATCACTTTTTGCACTTGGAATGTTTTACTCAAATCTGAATCAATGCATTTAAAATGCAATGTGTGTTAGCTTTCTGAAGGTTATGAGATCAATAGCACTGCTGCTCTACAGAAACCTGGAAGTATGACTAGAAAGAGTTGACTTTGAGTGTTTCCACAGATGTAAAGAGCAAAGCACACTAAATAAATACTCGATAAAGTGTCTGTATTGTGTCTGTTCGGTGTCTCGATCAGGCTGTCTGCTCTTTGCAAAGGAACTTGGACACTGGTTGATGACAATGCCGGTTAGGTTACATAACCTTGGATTTACCCTGTTGCCCCGATAACACGGCTAATCATCTTAAACGAATCCCAATCCTTTATCAGGCTGCTTCTTAATTGAGGAAGTGGCTTAAGTGCTGTCATTGACAAAAGAAAATGACCGAGCCAGATAGCTGATGTTCAGATGCATGCAGATTTTAGTTGTGATTAAAAGGGTCATGACATGAGAAATCAAATTAGTCTGCATCTTTTGACATAATAAGAGGTCTTTGCACCGTTAAAACATCTTGTAAGTTTCAGAGCTTAAAACGTCCTCCTCATTATAAACAAAGCGTTTATTTAATCAAGCTCCAAAAACATTTGCATTTGCCCGCCTCCAGAGCTAGACATCCACCAATGGTGATCCATCATCGCACCATAGGCCACGCCCACTGGTGTTCAGTCCCTGACCAGCCTTAAAGGAGCCGCACCTTAAAAATGTATAATTTCTGACAGAGGCTCAGAATGAAGATTGAAAATAATTTTTCCACATATATTTTTGTTTTGTGTGTGTGTGTGTGAAAAACGTAATTATAATTGAACCTCAAGGAATATATAAAAATAAAAAAATCTATGTTATGACCCCTTTAAAATCGACTCATTTGGTCCTTGTGCTTTTAAATTAATTAAAAAAATGTTTTGTGTGCAACTGTTTTTGTTAAATCATAAGTAAGATATTTGTTTGTTGGACAAACTTGCCTATCCAGACCAGACCCCTAATGAACATGGCTGGAATATGAAAGCTTATCAAATGTAAGAACCAATCAAACAGTGATTTGTAATGGTTGTCCGTGTTCAGCATTTAGCTCTTGCAAATCAAACGCAGTGCGTACAGAATCCCACCGGACAGTGCCGTCTGTGGTTAAATAAGGTGGAAGTAATCCTCTCCCCATTTTCCACTGCCTATTATGTGGAAAATCCCGCCTTTATCCGTCACTAATAACAAGGAAGTTGTGATTGTCTCGATTCAGCGACTGAAAACACCAGGCGTGCAAAACGTCACGAGTCTGTTCCCGACGGCGTGGAGATAACTTTGATTATCTGTATTTAGACAAAAATGAGTTGTGAGCTTTGTTGTTGTTATTTTTTTATTGAAGATTTTTGATCACAATGTTTATCATGTGATGCTTCTGTCGTGATCAATTGATTCACATATTAATAATCTTGATTGTCAAGAAGACTCAAAACATTTAATGCAAAAAATTAAATACTGTAAAAATGTGTATTAAGTAAAGTTAAAATTAAATGTTCTTATTTTATGAAATTTATTAAATCATATTAAAAATACAATTCCTAAATAAATACATATTTTATTAAATTTGATTGATTGATTGATTGATTGATTGATTGATTGATTGATTGATTGATTGATTGATTGATTGATTGATTGATTTGACAAGAAATGCCACATGGAGATTTCCAGGAAATAAATAATGAAATCATTGCAATATTAAGATCAATAAATAATCTTTTAATAGTTTACTCAATAATTTTTCTGCTAGCACAATTTTCCTGCGTTTTTTTAATGATTCATATCATTGATGCAGTGGAGTTTATGACCTTTAAATACACCTATATATATAAACATTACATTTGCCTGATATTTCTGACATATCATTTGACTTTCATGTAATTTGTCAGAATATATCATCTTTGATTTCCCTCAGGCTCTTCTTGTTGCCTTCTCCCGGGAGATTTCGCCCGTATTATTTTGTCAGCTGTAAAGCAAGTACTAATTTGAAGGCTCTTGTCTGGCTTGTGTAATGCAGATTTGACGGCGTTCTCCCGCGCGAGCTGCTGTAATTATGTACTCGGGCTCTGCAGAAGCTTTAATAAGACACACACTTCAGCAGACAGCGGACTATTCACAAATCAATGGCTTCTCCACTCCTCTGCTCAATTACGACCAGTTTCTCATGAGCTTTCGAGATCCTAATATACTGGGATATGAAAACATTTTGGAGAGAGCATTCAGTTTGCGATAATAATGACAAAACATTCCCCATTATTAATCAAAGCCCTGTTGATAAGGACGTTGCCAAGCCTCTTTAAGGGCTCATATCTGCGTGTCACGACTATAAACTTCTCAAATTAGGCTCGATAAGTCAAGAGCATTGTTTGGCTCATTGTAGTTTCCCAGGCTCTCGTCTTTTAGTTTTTGCTGGCAGTCATGGCTGAAGTTGATTTGGATTTCTGTTTGAAGCATGAGCGGATGTTCTTGTGTTTAGAAATGTTTTATCAGTTGGTCATTGGTTCAGTTTCTCATTCTCTCTGAGACAAAAAGCTGATCTTGTCTTCTTGGGAGGTCTTTAATTCATGTGCAGAATAAAGGGGCGGGGCCTGGTTGAGTTAGTTAGTTGTGTGTTAAACTGGCGGTTATGGTAAGGGGCGGGACATTTCCCAAACACACTCGAAGCGCTCGACCAATCACAACACACTGATCCAGCCGACCAATCAGAGCACAGTGTGCTTTTCAGAAGGCGGGGCTTCATAGAGATAGGAAGTAAATAGAGTGTTACTGACAGACTGGGAAGAGAGGAGCCGCAACAATGGAGAATATGAGGAAAATATGGTGTTTTTTGAACATTCAACTATTCTAGTAGAGTCCAAAATCAAGACGTTGTAAAAGAGCATAATAGGCCCACTGAAGTGCCTTGGAAAGCACAGCTTTGTTTGATGCGTTGACGTAATTTCCACTGAAACTGGAAGTTAAGGCGGGACATATTAAATGGCTCCTCCCCCTTTTCAAATAGCCAATAGCGTTTAGTTTCCCTCACAGACTGACAGCACCATGGAAGTGAATCCGAGCGCTGATGATACGTTGGATTCAGTAGTAGAGGTGAATAAATTCTAGCCATTTCATTCCAAACGTACAGTTGGGAAACGGAATAAAACTTGAGCGTTTGAGCAACCGAACACACATCTCTAACCCATATTGCTCTGTGTGTCAACGGTTGCTTTGGTCAGGTGGTGTTTATAGCATAGGGGGCGGGGCTTCAGATTCTAGAGAGCCTTTGATTGGACAGAAGATGTGATGAGAAGCTGAAGTCCGTGTTGATGTCAAACATCCATGATCGATTTTAGCGGAAGTGAGAGACTGAGTTTTGAATGCTTATATCTCCTAAATGTGAATTTTGTCATTGTTTTGGAGCAAACCAGCTTATTCATAACCCAAAGCTAACATATTCACACTAAAAGCTAAAAAAAACCGTAATTTTTTATTTCAGGGGTCCTCTAAGGAAAGATGTACAGATGATGTACAAAAAATATACAAAAATGTAACTGTAAACCACCCACAACACCCGAGCATCATATGAGTTTTGCATGGACAAACTAAATGGGTCCGAAAATCCAGTTTGATTTGTGTCTATTTGAGTTGCAGAAGTTTTTCATTTAAGGACTCACGGATTAATGTGTTCGTCTCCGGTCTCTGTTAACTGTGGTGGCGTTACACGGTAACATGAACGTAGTGTTCACAGGCTGATGTGTCCTGGGTCGAGCGCTCAGCTAATGTGTCAGTCGGATGTAGTGATAGTTTAGACTGTCTCACACCATGTATCTGGAAACCAGATGAGGAAGAGCCATTCAGATGTGTGGGAAAACACGCCGGGACACCGAATCTCCTTCCCAGAACAGACATGAACTGGACCAGTGATATTCTGATGGGCATTTTGATTTGAATCCTGCAAAAACAATTATTTGGGATGTTGTACAATGTTTCTGCATTTCCTCTGAGATAAACACAGCTACATTTTTATATTTGCAGAGGAAAATGTGCAGTTAAGGTGTTCTGATAGGGCTGTGAAACCATTAATCACATCTAAAATAAAAGTTTGTGTTTACATAATATATGCATGTGTGCGTTGTATATATAAATACACACATATGCATGTATATATTTAAGAAAAATGTATTTATATATCAAATATTTATACATAATATAAATGATATTTTACATGCAAGTATTTCTTAAATATATACATGCATATGTGTGTATTTATATATACAACGCACACATGCATATATTATGTAAATTTATTTTAGATGCGATTAATCGTGATTAGTCGTTTCACAGGCCTAATTGTGAGTACCTTTATATGATGAACAGATGGAATTTATGCTTTTATTCACTTACAAATATTGATCAGCGAACATAAACTGAAGTTCAACCGTATTTGCTTGATGCGCGAGAGCAAACCTCAGTGGTTCTTACAGAAGCTCGTTTTGTTCAAATCACTCAAGATTCAAGAATGAGCAATAGTAGTTGTTCTTGCCTTCACAAACTACACTAATGATTCTTTTGTTCCTCTCGTTTGTAATCAGCTGTTTTTGGGAACGTTCTTTCCCCATCCACAGAGTTATGTGTTAAACTAACAGGCAAACTCTGTAAATGGCCGGTTTTATCAGCGTTGGTATAAAGTAAATGTTGTCTGACTGCATTCGGCCAGCAGAGCAGAATGATAATGACGTGCCAGAGTCAGTCAAACCCAAAGTCAACTGATGCTGGCGCAGAATGAATGTTTATTGTGTTTTATATGACGTGTACAGATGTTATCCTGCACCGAGAAGCGCCCTTTGCTCTGATAATAAACCTGAAACTTTAATCCGTTTCAAGAGAAAGAGAATTGAAGAAAACCTGAGCAAGTTAAGGATAGTTTGACGTTAAAATATGACTTTTGCTGTTGAAATTGATTGCAAAAAAGACTCAAAGGCTGCATTTTCTCAAATTTTGCAATCGTATATGAATCATGAATATGAAAGTTAAAGTTTGATTCATTTATGTGAATTAGTTCAATCTGTCCATTGCATTAAAAACCCTTGATTCAGTGAATCATTGATTATTAATCTTTTTTTAGCCAAACTTGTATTGCTCAGTCATATTAACCCTACAATAGGCTTAATTCTTTGAACATGGCAACATATAATGAATCACAAACGACAGTAATCAATTAAATTCACGTTTATAATACACATCATTTCAAAGCAGCTTTACAGAAAGTGCACGAGTCCACATTACAATTTACAGTGATTTGATATCAGAGGGAACGGTCTAAGTTATGTATTTCAGAAATGTTTAATCAGATGTGATTTATTTGCATGTCTTGTTCTGTACAGTATGTGTTGGAGTGAACGTGTTGCTCGCAGCTCAGCCAGAGACGTGGATTAAACCTGTCTATAAATACATCTCGCTGCTCGACGTCAGGCTGTCCTCATCATACGACTAGCATGTGTTTTTCCCGTCTCTCGTTTGGCAGCGTTTCTTTATTAGAAGCGTGACGTGAGCTTTCAGTTTTACGATGAGCATTTGATCCCTTTTGGCCGCGACTGGTTGAGTTCAGGGGTTTCATGCCAGGTTTACACTGATACGGTTTGTACTATAGCGTAAAACACTACATAGGGAGCATAAATGAGCATCATCCCTGTTTTCAGTTGATGTTTCTCCAGAACATTCATGTTGGGTTGCTCTTGCTCCAGGGTTGTTATTGATAAAGTTCCCCTATTATGCTATTTTAAAGGTTCCTAGTTTTGTTTTGGAGTCTCCTACAACAGGTTTACATGCGTCAAAGGTCAAAAACACTTTCATTTCCTCATAATATATACAATGTAAAAAAATGCTGGGTTATTTCAACCCATGTTTGGGTCAAATATGGACAAACCCAACTATTGGGTTTAAAATTTAATTAAAAAATGTAAACCAAACGTTGGGTTTATCCATATTTGACCCAAAAATGTGTTGAAACAACCCAGCATTTTGTACAATGCACATCATGTAATTTCTCAAAGAGTAAAAGATTCAGTCTCTCTAAGCCCCTCCTCTCCGAGAGCCTGCTCTGCTCTGATTGGCCAGATGGCCTAGTCTGTTGTGATTGGTCTACAGCTGCACTGTTTGAAGGCAGGGCATAATAGTCGCTGTTTGCAGGCAGCCAATGAAAACCATAGACTGGCATTATGCAAATTTGTCACATTGCAATATAGGTTTGTGACGGGAAGTGAGACTGACTCGTTTCAGCAGTTCAGAATCAGTTCTTTCTTTTAGGAGGCAATAACTTTATTTGTCGTGCACTTTGATCTTTAAAACTTTGCAGACCTTTTACATTCACAAACAGCTTTATTACAAACTACGTGAAAGATAATATTTGAGGAAGCATAATAGGGCATTTTAACTAAACCTTAATCTATTAAAAACATTTATGTTAATTTAAATAAAGCTGAGATAAAATAAAATATAAGTATTAGTTAAAAATCTTAAACTAAACAAAAATTTTAAATATTACCCTGGCAATAATCTGAAAAATGAAAAAAGCACATAACGAAATGACAAAACAATTAAACAAAAATTAACATGAAAACTAAACAAAAAATATATAAATAAAACTTAAATAACATTGGTAATTTTTCCAATACAAATACAAATATCTAAACATTCTTAAAAATCAAGATACATTTACATTATTAGATTAAACTGGAAATAAATGAAAACTAAACCTGAAATAAAATGAATTAAAAGGAGAAAAGCACTTAACGAAATGACTGAAAATTAAATAAAAATTAACATGAAAACTAAAATTATACAAATAAAAGCCAATTGAAAATATTAATAAAACTAAAACACACTGGGATGCACAGATTCATTCAGCTTTTATGTTTATTTAGCAGATTAACATTCACTTTGTAGAAGTAGTTTGGTTTTTGGAAACCCAAAGATTAATTTTATTCACTGTAAACCTGTCATACCTTAAAGATGAATTTTGACCTAATTTAACCCATAAGAGTTAGTTTTGCTGGTATAAATGAATGTATTACGGTTGATTCAGTGATGCTAAATACTATTTTTTTATTTGAATTTCGATGTTATGTCAGTGTTCTGTGATGTTCAGTGATTCAGGCTCATTATGCGTGTGTGTGTCGAGTGTCATGTTCCTGTAGATCCTGGAAACATTTAAACTTTGACCTTTCACCTGTTTCCTGACAGTTTGCTCTGGATTGTGTGTGATGTGGTCAGAGCCTCGGTTTACGAAGCGTTCTTCTGGGGTTTGAGCTTTTGAAGGGGAATATTAGTCAACATGTTTAATTACAGACCATACAGATGTTTCCCAATAAAACATATTTTTCCATGGCACATTAAATGTTGGAGCTTCCCACACGGCCTCTCTGCTTCTGTGATCAACATTTGGCTGCAATGTGTGTCGTTGACGAACGAGACTTCTAACTCATAAATCTCTGTTTTTAGCATGGGAACAAATAGAGTTTGCTGATGCAAACATTGCAATGTATTATGGGACAATTTGGGCTAATTAAAAATAGTCTTGTAGACTTATTTAGAAAAGCTTTACTAGTGTTTGTGGAATAATGTCAGTTGTACAGAATCTAATCGTGACCTAGTTTTGTTTTGTTTTCTTCCCAGTTAAAGTAAGACTTTTAATGGAAGTAAACTGTGTCATCATTGTAGACTGTATTTTGTTTTGCATGAATTATTCAGTAAAACTCATTTATTATTTGAGCTGCAAAGTTGTCTAAATAGTTCTTTTGATGTGGGACTACTTTACTAGGTTAATGAGGTTTTGTTTATGCATTACTGCACTGAATTGATATTACTTTATCACACTAGTCTCATGTTTACACTTCTACCATTCAAAGTTTTGGGGCCAATTAGATGCCTGAAATACAGTGATATCGTGAATAATTTATTCCTGTGATCAAAGCTGAATTTCCAGCATCATTTCTCCAGTCTTCAGCGTCACATGATCCTTCAGAAATCAGAAGTGCTCCTGAATTTGCTAAAAACCGAGGTGTGTTTTCCCAGATGCAGATTAATAGCCGTGTTTCTGGCTGAGGGAGAGAGATGTGGGAGTGAACAGATGTTCTCGTGTCTCCTGAGGAACGGAACAAGGCAAGGTTAAAAGGCTTGGAAAGCAGGACGGGTCTTACTGACGTTTTCCGATGTTTTTTAAACAGTTGTGCTTCACATACTAAACGCTTTTTTCTCGAGTCGAATGTTTCCGTTTTCAGCCAATTAACATATTACCGCCCATGTTTACATCATGCAGATTCAATATTTAGCAACTTTGGTGAGAACGTTGCAACTCATTTTGGACAGCCAATCATATTCATAGCAAAAACAGCTGGTAAAATACTCAATGCAAGTATGCAGATGCAAATTCTTGGTCAGTAACCAGACAAACCTCAGATTTACAGTACGCTGACTGTGCCATTTAAGCTGATGTGTTTTTATTCAGGGCGATTATAAATGTGTTAATGGTTTAATCTGAATTGAGATTCTTGCAGTGCTGATTGTCTGCTATAACATACCTTGAAACACATTGTTATGCATTGAGACACGTGAAGTTTTGCATAGGGATGCACTGAAATGAACATTTTGGCCGACACTGATAACCGATCATTTTTTATATTTGAAAGCCGAGAACCGATATATTGGCTGATAAATCTAAATCCAAATTTGTATATAATTTTTGAAAGCCTGATTATAAAATCAAGTGTGTGACCATTAAAAGCCATGTCCCAAGCACACAATTATAATGATGTTCTAATAATTTTATGTAGCCGATATGACAGACTTTACTGTATTTTCCTTTTTTTAAGTGATTCCAATCATATTTCAGGCAAATGAGGCAATTCAGCATCATCATAGTGAACAGTGCACATCTGAAGGAAATAATACATTATTTATCAGCTTTACATAGACAAAATTTCTGATCGTAAAGATAAAAAATGAACACATTTCGGCCGATACCGATATGGTGGCCGATATATCGTGCATCCCTAGTTTTTCTTACTTGCCTGGTAGCTTTTGCTTGTACTTGGGCTGCTTGCATTAGAGTGACATTGAAAAATAATCATGTAATACTAAATTAAAGCAATAAGCCCCGTGAAGCCATGATTTACAGTGAATTTAGGCACAACATGGAGCAGAGTGCCTACAACCCCCTTAGCTGTTCTAAATTCACTGTAAAACACGGCTTCAAGGGGCTTTTTGCTTTTATAAAACAGTTACTCCATAAAAATTATTTTATTCATAAAATAAACACCAGCAACAAAAAATATAATGTTATTATAACACATTTATTCCTCCGCCAAGTAATGTAGTTCCAAAGAGGTTGCTAAGCAACACGTGCAGCAACAAAGCATCACAAACGGCAGTTGCGCAGTAACACTAATGTAATGTGGTCACGAGTGTGTGTGTGTGTGTGTGTGTGTGTGTGTGTGTGTGTGTGTGTGTTGAGTCGTTTACAACGGCTTCGAGCGCAGCTCAACCAATCAGAATCAAGGACCAGAACTGAGTTTTATAAAATGACTTTTTAATATGCAAGAAAGCTTGACTGAAGTAGACTGCGAGGAAAAACAATGCAGAAAAAGTTTAAATGTGATCCCTATAAACTCTGTCTGGCTCTATATAAGCTCATTTGCTCATGTCTCCCACGTTAGCAGTGCATTACGTGCTGTGAAACACATGATCGGATTTCCTCCACAGAAAAGAAGCGAGAAAAGCAGAGAAACTGTCAAATCATGCACTTTCCACGGTCACTCATGCCTCACCTATGCATTCACAAGCGTTTTGAAGTACGTGAAGAGATGATCGAGGTTGTGTAAACTCAAAATGTTTGACTCGATTTATGTCAATCCATTTCAGCTCGTGCATTATGCATGTGTTTCCTTCCCTCAGTGCATGAGTAAATCCATTTGAATATTCAGAGCTCTTCACCTTGTTTAATGTATTAAGCTGAATCAACAGTTTCCATATGCGAGCGTAGGAGGATAAATGGATGATTGGTGAAGAAGCAGACCCTCAAAAAACACGGATTACCGACTCAGACTCTCTGACTAATGGAACTATTGTGTGTTCAGCTGATGCACATTAATGAAGAAGAGGGAACATGTTCATCAGCTGTGTGCATGAGGAACTACCTGAAATGTAGTGTAATATATTTTTAATATGAAATTTAATATGTGTGTGTGTGTATTTAAATATTATGTTTATTATTTATGTAATATTTCTGATTTTGTTATTTTCTGATTTAGTATTTTATTTATTAATAACGACAACAATAATAAATAATAATAATAAAAATAAATGAATATAATAATAAAGAATAGGTGTGTGTATATATATATATATATTATTACTATTATTATTAGAAAAGTATATATATAAATATATTATTTAATATATAAATATATATATATATATATATATATATATATATATATATATATATATATATATATATATATATATATATATATATATATAATTATATTAATTTTCTAAATTTTTGCGGCATAATTTTAGTTTTTAGTATTTTATTTAATAATAATAATTAATAATAATAATATTGTGATTATTTATTATTATTAGCCATATTTATATATAAACACTTTTTTTTTTTTTTCATCAAAACCTGGATTTTTAATAAAATTCCCATTTTAAATCGAAAGTGCAATTTTTATCAGAAACATTCCATTCAGATGTTTTTCCCCAAACCGTGCAGCCCTACATAAAAATATAAATGTCTCTGAAAACCAAATCCAAGGAGGAAATATTGCCCTGTAAGTTCATTTATGCCACTGTTGGCTGCTATGGTTTTGAGAAACACCCTGGTTAAAGATTAGGTTTCAGGCTGCGTATGTTTCCTACACCCATTCCTCAAACCCAGTGTATATAGTCCTGGTCCTCGGGCTTTAGGCCGCTGCCGTGTGTTCTCCGAGTGTTCCAGGTGTTCTGACAGCATGATGTATTCCTTGGCAAACGCTGTGCAAGTGATAAATGTGACAAGGAATGCTGAGATCAGATATTTCCAGTGTGCGTCGGGCTTGTCCTGCGCGTGACCGAACAGCCAGTGATGACTTGCTTCCTTGGTATGACAAGGTATTTGCAATTTTTTTTCTACTTGTCCGATGAAGTGCGTTTTGAGAATTACGCAGAGCGACCAGAGCAAATCCCAGCCATTAATCTGCAAAACAGCTGCCGATTCTCCACGAGGATTACTGAGTCATTCCGAGTCCATTTTGAGTCAGTAGATCCGTGATGCATTAGAAATATGCTTCCAAAAATATTTGATAACGATCCTGCCTCGAGCTCTTCCTTGTCTCCTGCTGAGAGACGTATTAAGATTTAGAAATTAATACCATTATGATATTAGATCATTTTGAATTTTAATCAAATACTACATTATTAGTGCCACTGAATAGTCGCCTATTGGTTATTGTCAAGTTGTTAAAAAAAAAGACTTTATGTTCCAAAGGCAATTATATGCTTTAATTACTAATGGGTTACAATGAGCCTGTGGGCGTGATAAATTTGGCTCAATGCATTACAGCAGAACAGAGGTTGTGTAGAGGAATCGTTCACCCTTGATATTTGAATCTTTTGAGTCAGAATTAGGGCTACACGATATTTCTTTCTAGCATCGATATCATGATGTGCGACGTCGTCATTGATCCATATGGACCAGGCATGGTTCGAAACACACGATTCTCGGATTAATTGCGAAGTTTAATGAGCATAGAGTGAAAGTTTATCATTTGCATGTGTTTTTGGTCCTGTAAGTTTAAACATTCAGGCGATTTTAAATCATTTGAGCGCAAGAAGATGCGAAAGAGAACTCAATTCTGAAGTTGCGTGCCGTTTTATGAGAGATAACCGGATGTGTATCAATATATTGGATAGTTCATGCATTCATGACCTCGAGACTAGACTACTGTAATGCTTTATTAGCCGGTTGTCCTGCATCCTCAATAAACAAGCTACAGTTAGTCCAAAATGCAGCCGCTAGAGTTCTTACTAGATCAAGAAAATATGATCATATAACACCGATTTTATCATCACTACATTGGCTACCTATAAAGTTCCGTATTAATTATAAGGTATTGCTATTGACTTATAAAGCCCTAAACGGCTTAGCTCCAGTCTATTTAACGGATCTTCTATCACCCTATAATCCATCACGCTCTTTAAGATCAATAAATTCAAAGCTTTTGGTCATACCTAGGATATCCAGATCAACCAAAGGAGGGAGAGCATTTTCACATTTGGCTCCAAAACTCTGGAATAGCCTTCCTGATACTGTTCGTTGCTCGGACTCGCTCTCCCAGTTTAAAACTAGATTAAAGACGCATCTTTTCGGCCAGGCATTCATATAATATTGTTAATCTCACAGTTTCAAACTACAATCCGGCCTCTAGTTCATAAATGCCAGAGGAGAACTGGCCCCCGACTGAGCCTGGGTTCTCCCAAGTTTTTTTTTTTCTCCATTAGGTCACTTGATGGAGTTTTAGGACACCATTAGGTCACTTGATGGAGTTTTAGGACACCATTAGGTCACTTGATGGAGTTTTAGGACACCATTAGGTCACTTGATGGAGTTTTAGGACACCATTAGGTCACCTGATGGAGTTTTAGGACACCATTAGGTCACTTGATGGAGTTTTAGGACACCATTAGGTCACTTGATGGAGTTTTTTCGGTTCCTTGCCACTGTTGCCTTTGGCTTGCTCAGTTGGGGATATTTTGGGGATATTTAATTTTATTCTATCAATCAATAAATTCCACTAGAAACAAACTTTGTTGTATTATTTTGCTGCTTTGATACAATCTGTATTGTGAAAAGCGCTATACAAATATACCTGATTTGATTTGATTGGATCCGTGCATTCGGTCTTAAAGTGACAGCAGCCTAATAAACCTGCCGCTGTCTGAATTTTTATTTTTAGCTTTAGTCATTTTAGTACTTCAAAATAAACCTCAATTTGCTGTCATCTTATATTTTTACATTTGATTTGATTTGATTTTTATAAATAGTTATAGTTTTAGTTAACAATAAAAACAATGATCAAAATAGCATTTTTTTTTTCTTTTCTTTTTTTGGATGAACTATTCCTTTAAGACTCTTATTCGGAGGTTGAACTGCATGCGTGGTCTTCTTGTGTGTCTAGCCTGTCTCTGATAACCTGTTTCTCCTCGCACAGCTGCAGTTTCGCTGGCGTTTGCCTGGACTTGTCTTGGTCTTTGTCCACTTGATGGCAAAGCTGGTGATTGCTGGAGATCAGGTTGCACATTTCCAGAGTTTGTCTGGCACTTTTGGCCACTTGGTACATCTCCTAAACCTGTCTGAACATCGCCAGAAAACCCTCTTCCTCACGATATCAATCTCTCGTTCTTTTGCAGATGGAACATTTTTTAACTTCTAAGGGTGTAACGATGCCCTCATGTCACGATTCGATACATATCACGAAACTGAACTCACGATACGATATTATTGCGATACTCCAAGACATATGATAAAAGGTTAACAAAAAATGTACTGTTGATAACATGTTATTTTTTTTTATTACGTTAGGAGTGTAAATGAACAGGCTTGGTGCTGAAACCCAAAGCACAGGACAATAGAGACACTAATATAACAATATTCATGATTCTGAAGCTGAAATGCAGAATTATTGTAGACGAATATGCTTGCACTCTTTCACTGACTAGATATATTTAAAATAATGTATAGGCCACTTTTTACACATCAGACATGTGGCATTATCAGGACCCACAAATATCCCCCCATTGCATTATTATACATTATATTCAACATTATATTGACACTAAAACTCACACAGCAATTTTTATTTTGGGTGAACTATACACAATACATATTGTCACTATCCACGATGCATATTATTGCATCTTTTGTATTGCAATATATTGTTACACCCTAGTGCCTTCATATGTTGATCTGACAATGAGAATTGAATGCATTATAGAAATTAATAATCAAAAAGCTAAATATGATCTTTGTCTGTTTGCACCGGGTCCCTCAGCGAGGCTCTGATCCCATACTCAAAAATTGGCCATGCTTCATAAAACCGGCGTGTTCCTTCTGCCGGACTCCCCAGTGAGAGTCTACAACCAAAGACCTCGGCTGGAAGCTCGCTTTTTAATCCCCCCCGCTGTTAAACTAATTACCTGCCCGCAGTTTTGGCCGGGGAGAGTGTTAACCAGGCTTTACTTGGCATGATTCGTCAGCCGCTTTCAACTCCGGCCCTGTTTTTGTGCTCGTTCAGGAATTAGAGAACATGGGCTTCGTCGAGCGCAGCTCATTAGGAGTCCAAGTCAAATCAAAATGCAATTAGAAATCTAGTCTGGCGTTTGGTCTCCGTTCTGCTGGAGTTTTGAGTGTCGTCTCTCGGGGTGTTGAAGCAGCCGGTTCTCCGCTGCATCTGGGGGCTCGTCATTATATTCCACCCGGCAGGACCCCCGTGTTCCCATCATTCCTCATTAAACCCAACGACCTCTCCCTGACCCGGGCGGATTATGGCGTACCGGTGCGAATGCATTCCTTCAGATCTCGGTCCCCGCTTCGAATGTGCTGCTTTTTCACCCTGTAGGTCAGAAACTCGGTGTAACCTGAAGCTGTAATGGTCTGTAAGGTCAACGTCATGCTTGGTAACTGGTTGAATAGTTTGATGGATGTTAGAGGTGTAGAAATGCATCCATGTGTTGATCTTACAGTAAAAATTGTGCTCATAAAAGCTTCCTTATTAAATGGCTGGTTACGAAGAAAACAAATAGATGAACGTGAAATATTGATTCAAAAGTAGTACCGCTCAAAAGTCTCTTCTGCTCACCAAGGCTGCATTTATTTGATCAAAAATACAGTAAAAATAGTGAAATATTATTACAATGTAAATCATCTGTTTTCTATGTGAATATATAGTAAAGTGTAATTTATTTCTGTGATCAAAGCTGAATTTCCAGCATCATTACTCCAGTCTTCAGTGTCACATGATCCTTCAGAAATCACTCTAATATGAGGATTTGATGCTCAAGAAACATTTATGATTATTATCAATGTTGAAAACAGTTGAGCTGCTTCATATTTCTGTGGAAACCGTGATACATTATTGAATATGAACATCAAATAAACAGAATTTATTAGAAATACATTTTTTCATAACAATGCAAAAGGGCTTACTGTCATTTATCAATTCAATGGAACTTTGCTGAGTAAGTGTGTGTGTGTGTGTGTGTGTGTGTGTGTGTGTGTGTGTGTGGTGTATATATATATAAATGAACGATATATTACATAACTTTGTTTGTCATTTTGACCTGTTTTACTGTAATCATATAAAAATGCACAACATATCATCCGTTTATGTTCAATAGTTTGATTGAATCAATGAATTGGAATTGCCTGTTAATATTCTAAATCAAAACAAAGCATAAAGTATCTTTACATATTACAAGATATTATAACATAATAACCTTCACATTGTATTAATATGGGGTTTTTCTGTAATTTTTGGTGCTATTTCTGAGTGATATTTTAGTGTCATTCAGATACTATTATAGTTGTATTAATATTTTGAATTACTTTTTATTTCTACATTTTTCATTTAAGTTTTAGTAATTTTTTTTTTTTTTCTCATTTTGATAAGTTTTTTTTTTTTTTTTTTTTTTTAAATGTGTCTATATAGTTTGGGTTAATTTGTTTCTTTTTAGTAGTTCTTTTACTACATAAAGTAAACTAAATTATTATTTTTTTAATTAATATAAATATTTGATTTAATTTGTGTATTTTATGCATATATTTCTTTCTTTTTTTGGCATTAGTTTAAGCTTCAGTTGACTATATTAACCCCTCCTGCTGCTGTGGAGTGAGTGTGTTGTGTGCACTACAGGACAGTGCCATCAATATTTGCATGTCTTCGCTTGTCTCTTCGCTGTTTTGTGCTGAATTATGCATGTGGACGGTTCACCCAGGGCCTGGCAGAGAGAGCAGAGTGAGCTTTAGTCCAGCGATGACCTTACCGATCCCTCCGTCACCCTTCTGACCGTCACACGAGCCGACAGAGCCGGCAAACCTGCTGTTCTCCTGTTTCTGGTGATCGATCGAGCTGAAGCCGTTCTTCTGTTGAGAAGTCTATGAGTGTCCTCAGCGAAACATTAATTATCCAGCGTTACTGGGGCCTTGTCCACACTGATATGCTCTCGTTTGAAAACACATCTTTTTCTCTCCGTTTTCACCTTGACTGTCAAAACTGAGGTATTTAAAAACGATGACGTAAGTTTAGTCTATGTTAGCTGATGTTTACAAGTGCAACCATTTTCAGTATATTCAATAATCATTTGCAGTCTGAGATTTGATTTGAAAGATGGTATGGTCTGAATGTAATGAAGGTAAATGAGATGTTTCATCACCGGCTGGCTGAAGTTCAGTCGAATGCCTTCTGTGTAATTATCTGTCCAGTCCAGCGGATCTCTTTCAGGAAGCAGAGATAGCCGTACTTACATTTCACACAGCTGCGAGGATCTCGTTCAGATCACTTCATCCTTTTATAGAGAAAGGTCCTTTCTTTAGTTGACGTCTGCTTTGGTTTATAAGAAGACTGCAGCCAAAAAATGTATTTTTGGATGAAATATTAATTTTTAAATAATATTATGGGTTCAGTCGACATTTGTGGCATATTGTTGATTACCACAAAAAATTATTTCAACTTAAAAAAAGCAAAAACTGAGGTTATGTTGACAAGGCACTTGTATTTTGTAAGCACTCGTTTATTATTTGAGGCTTTAGAGCTGAAGATATGTTCTCATTCTTATAGTTTTTTTAGGTGTTGTAAAATTGGATATAACGTTACACAGATACAGTTAGTGGTTTGTATTATTATTTAAAGGGATAGGTCACGGTAAAATGAAAACTGTCATAATTTACTCACCCTGGTGTTGTTCTAAAGCCGTACGCCTTTCATTTTCGGACCACAAAAGAAGAATTTAAAAAAAATGTCCATTTAATGACAGTGAATAGAGACCAGCGTCAAGCTTTTAAAAAAACATGCAAAAGTATCTCAGAATGATCCGATGCGAAACGTGTCGCATATGTTCTGCAGGTATATGATGGGGTTTGATGAAAAACAAACCAAAATGTAATGATGCATTATGTAATGTGATATTATTCAAAAAAGAAAGAAGGGCGTACGGCTTTAGAACAACACCAGGGTGAGTAAATGATGATTTACATTTCATTTTAGGGTGAACTATCCCTTTAAATATTTTTAAAGGGGGGTGGTTTAATGCCCTTTTCACAAGATGTCCTGTAAAATAAGTCTCTGATGTCCCCAGAGTGTGTGTGTGTGAAGTTTTAGCTCAAAATACCCCACAGGTATTTTTATATCGCATGTTAAAATTGTCACTTTTTGAGGGTGAGCAAAAACGCACCGTTTTTGTGTGTGTCCCTTTAAATGCAAATGAGCTGCTGCTCCCGGCACAGTGGGCGGAGCTTCAAGAGCTCGTGTTCTTTTACCTCACACACACATGCACTGAACATTTTAAAAACTTTTAGCCTTTTATGTTCAAACCGGAGTCAGACAATGATGGAGAGACTCTAGAAGAAGTGACAACATGTAGAAGCAACAGGACATTTCTGAATGGTTAGTTGATGAATTTATGAAGCTGATGTGTAGTTATCATTGATTAGCATATTCTGTCTTGATAATCTATAATTGTGTTCCGGGGGCGGGGTTTATGTAAATTTTAGGGTTAGTGATGTCACTAACCCGGGAGGAATGTGGTGTAGTCTCTACCAGCCGTTTGTTGTAGTCCTTAAAAAACGATTTCTTTAAAAGCAAATATCTCCCTTTGCTTTGAACTTTGAGCGCTGTAACTTTGCAGATGTTGTTTATGATCAAACAGCAACATTACACACTAACTAAAGTTAGAAAAGTGAAATCATAATCAACCACCCCTTTAAAGAACTCTCTTATGCTTACCAAGACTGCATTTACTTGATCAGAAAACAGTCATATTAAAGTTTAAAACAGCTATTTTCCATGTGAATATATTTTAAACCGTAACTTATCAAAGCTGAATTTTCAGCATCATTACTCCAGTCTTCAGTGTCACATGATCCTTCAGAAATCACTCTGATCTAAAGGTTGCAGACTATTGCATTTCCCCGTCTTGCTCATCACTTAACACCAATTCTATAATGTGAAATTGATGCTATAGATCTGTGCTGAATTCATGTAAGCCATTCGATTGAAGCCAGGGAGGGAACGAAGGGCAAATGAAGGAGTGATGAATCGGTGTGTCTGAAACGGGCTGTGAATGCGAATGCTTTGTGCAGTAATTAGATAAATTAACCTCGGGTCAGAGAGAGACACGCAGAGCTGCTGTAAATGTTTAATGAAGCTTCCTTTGAACCCGTCCAACAAATGAGGGATGTGGGAATCACAGATGAGCACTGGGAAGTCTTTGATAGTGTCTGTTAGATTTTGTGGGAATTTAAAATATATTTGAGAAATATATGAATTTAAAGATGTATTTCACCCCCCAAAAAATTAAAATTCTGTCATTATTTACACTTTTAGTTTTTAGGTGTTTTTATCCTCGTGCCGTTTCAAACCCGTTTACTGTTATTATTTACTGTGAAACGCCTTTTTACGCCGCTGGTTTCTGAACAAAAGCCGTTTGCAGTGATTGTTGCTGTCAAGCTCCAAAAAAACACCAAACCTGCCATAGAAGGATCATAAAAGCTATCTGTGTGAGGAACAGACTGACGTTTCTGTTGTTTTCACTAATATCTATTTTTCTCTTCTCATTCTTATTCCTAATCACTTTAGTTTTAAACGGGTCATGAGAAATCAAATTTGTCTGGATCTTTTAACATATAAGAGGTCTTTATACCAGTAAATTTATTTAACCCTCAAACCGTATTCACTTTATAGCCCTTAATTCTGTAATTGTGGACAAATGTGGGCACAGAGGACTCAGATGTGATCCTATTTTTTATTTATTATAAATGTTATATCACTGTCTTCGATAAAATTTTGTCTATCCATTTATGGTGTGTTTTTTTATTTTGGGGTATTTTTGAATTTATTTACTTCAAAAAGTACCATATTTTCTATGTAAATTATGCTTATTTTTTTTGAGTGTGAGTTTTTGCCATGATGAGAATGTTGTACAGGATCAGCCCTTCATTTGTGTGTATGTTAGATATGCATTGCATTGGATCTATTGATTTATTTTTACAAAGAAACAAGAAGAATGCTCTAAATTACAGTTTTTCCCATTCATTTCTATGGGTGCCCATTTTTGACCCAAATACAAGATTAAGGAGTTTTTTTTTTTTTCACCCACTTAACATTGTAGAATTGAGTCAAAAAAAATTGTGTGTGTTCAGGAGGCAAACTTAGGAAAATTAGCCAAGTTTTGTACCGCTCAGATCAAGGGAAGTATTTTTTAAAAATAAATCAAAATTATTTTGCCCACATTTGTCCAGAATTCGGTTTTAGGGTTAATCAAGCTCCAAAACAGCTCGTTTTGATATTGCGGGATTGGTGACATCACACAGGCAAGCTCAGTTGCATATGCCCGCCTCCAGAGCAAGACATTTGTCCAATAGTGATCCACCATCGCACCATAGGCCCCGCCCACTGGCGTCCCGGATCGCTTCGGGGGATCATATGTTTGTTCGGAGCATTTGACTGCAGATTGTTTAGTAATCGAGGCTCAGTAATGGAGAGTTCGCATTATATAAGCACTTTTTTATAAGTGAACCTCAAGGAATATATTAAAATAATAAAGGAAATCCATGTCATGGCCCTAATTGGGATAGAGTAAATAATGACAAATTTAAATGTTTGGCTGAACGTTTCAGCTGACAGAAGTGTGTTCGTTTCAAAATCTGTGTCTGTGTGTGAAATAAACACAGATTTTCTTCGAAATAAGGAAGAAAGTCACTCAGAACCTTCATTATTTTGTCTGCTCAGTGGTTTATACTCTCCCAGAATGCATTCCTGCTAAATGTCTCACTGTTCGAGTTAGAGTCAACAGGACTTGTTTTCCCCGTTTATGGAAAGACTTTCATTCCCAGCAGAAAGAGCACAAATGACTAA
>CM040830.1:37325065-37342565 GCA_022828995.1 Vimba vimba | reverse complement strand
AAAGAGACGTATTTCAGTATCTGATATAATGTTAATTTACTGATCTATTGAAGTGCTAATATCTGTTTTGTACCATTGTAATACACTGACAACCACCAATCACAGCGGTGATGAGAGTCACATGATCAATCAAAGCTCATCGCAAGCAGCTTTTCCACAAGAACGTTCATATTAATATATGAAGCTGCAGAGTGTCATTCACACACACTCTAAACACTAGCATAGTAACACACGTGAAATTAAAAAAATGCAATAAACATTAATTTAACAGCATTAAATGTAACATAAAACCCTAATGTACATAACTGATTAGAAAAAACTAAGAAAAGCTATAAAGAAACAGTTATTTCAACAAAAATATATCAAATGCGAAGTGTCACGCAGAGAATTGTGGGAATGTCAATTTATGGGTTTCACACAATGACTTTTTTTAAACAAAATTTTACGGTATTTTACTGTAAAATTATCTTGAATGAACAGTTAGGTCTATCACAGTTATTCACCATATATAGTACAGAAACTTTCGGTTAACCAATTAACAGTTTTTCACTGTAGCATTTCTAGTCTTTTACCATTAAAATCACAATATTTTTTCACTTTGGAAAGTAAAATATGTTGCAAACAATGTTTCATGTTGATTTTTCTTTTATGTGCTGAAATGATCCATTTCAGTATGTCATAGATATGTGTTGTCCACAATGCAGTTTAACTCACCTTGTTTGTCCTATACAGTTTCAGCTTTTTTTCTCATTAAATGTGTCCAGTTAAACCCGCACATTAACAACACGTTGAGCAAAAGAACATGCATGCAGATGATGGTTCATTCAGCTCGGAGTCGGCATCTAGGGGTCGAGCAGATGGTCAGGGTCAACCCGTCCCGTCCAGCCACAAACAAACAAAACACGCACACCTATTTGAGGAAGCGACACCAGACGTGTAGACGGTTGTATGCGCACAGAGACACGCTCCTGATTGCGATGGCTGGTTAACCGGCGCCAGTGTCGGGCCTCAGGAGAGCTAGTGAGATCATTAGAGCGTCTCAGCGACTCGGGACCCGCCGCTGCCGGGGTCACTGATTCCCTGACCCTTCCTTTCCCGCTTTTAATAAGGACAGGAAATCTCAAAGACAGGACCGTGCTGTGCTTCTCACGGGAAAAGGAAAAGCAGGAGTGCTGGAGCGCACCGTTGTTTCATGTAGGGCTGCACGGGACCATTATTTCTGTTACAATAACTCAGATTATCACAGATGTATTGGGATAGTTGGGATATAAACACTGATGTCTATGGTAGCAATTAAAATAAAGTAAATCACTTTTTGAAAGCTTAAAATATTGTATCAGTTCCATCGTTACACCAGTAGGTGGCGACAAGTGACTGTTAAAAATGTATTTGTCTTTGAATCATTCAAATGATTTGTTCAGAACCACTGATTCATCCCGCAATGAAACAAGTGAAGTCTGTATGAGTGAGTCATTGAATCATTCACTCAACAGATTTGTTCAGAATCGCTGATTCATCCTGCAATGAAACAAGTGAAGTCTGTATGACTGAGTCATTGAATCATTCATTCAATAGATTTGTTTAAAAACGCTGATTCATCCCGCAATGAAACAAGTGAAGTCTTTATGAGTGAGTCATTGAATCATTCATTCAACAGATTTGTTCAGAATCGCTGATTCATCCCGCAATGAAACTAGTGAAGTCTTTATGAGTGAGTCATTGAATCATTCATTCAATAGATTTGTTTAAAAACGCTGATTCATCCCGCAATGAAACAAGTGAAGTCTTTATGAGTGAGTCATTGAATCATTCATTCAATAGATTTGTTTAAAAACGCTGATTCATCCCGCAATGAAACAAGTGAAGTCTTTATGAGTGAGTCATTGAATCATTCATTCAATAGATTTGTTTAAAAACGCTGATTCATCCCGCAATGAAACTAGTGAAGTCTTTATGAGTGAGTCATTGAATCATTCATTCAATAGATTTGTTTAAAAACGCTGATTCATCCCGCAATGAAACAAGTGAAGTCTTTATGAGTGAGTCATTGAATCATTCATTCAATAGATTTGTTCAGAATCGCTGATTCATCCCGCAATGAAACCAGTGAAGTCTTTATGAGTGAGTCATTGAATCATTCATTCAACAGATTTGTTCAGAATCGCTGATTCATCCCGCAATGAAACTAGTGAAGTCTTTATGAGTGAGTCATTGAATCATTCATTCAATAGATTTGTTTAAAAACGCTGATTCATCCCGCAATGAAACTAATGAAGTCTTTATGAGTGAGTCATTGAATCATTCATTCAATAGATTTGTTCAGAACCACTGATTCATCCCGCAATGAAACAAGTGAAGTCTTTATGAGTGAGTCATTGAATCATTCATTCAACAGATTTGTTCAGAATCGCTGATTCATCCCGCAATGAAACTAGTGAAGTCTGTATGAGTGAGTCATTGAATCATTCATTCAACAGATTTGTTCAGAATCGCTGATTCATCCCGCAATGAAACAAGTGAAGTCTTTATGAGTGAGTCATTGAATCATTCATTCAATAGATTTGTTCAGAATCGCTGATTCATCCCGCAATGAAACCAGTGAAGTCTTTATGAGTGAGTCATTGAATCATTCATTCAACAGATTTGTTCAGAATCGCTGATTCATCCCGCAATGAAACTAGTGAAGTCTTTATGAGTGAGTCATTGAATCATTCATTCAATAGATTTGTTTAAAAACGCTGATTCATCCCGCAATGAAACAAGTGAAGTCTTTATGAGTGAGTCATTGAATCATTCATTCAATAGATTTGTTCAGAACCACTGATTCATCCCGCAATGAAACAAGTGAAGTCTTTATGAGTGAGTCATTGAATCATTCATTCAACAGATTTGTTCAGAATCGCTGATTCATCCCGCAATGAAACTAGTGAAGTCTGTATGAGTGAGTCATTGAATCATTCATTCAACAGATTTGTTCAGAATCGCTGATTCATCCCGCAATGAAACAAGTGAAGTCTTTATGAGTGAGTCATTGAATCATTCATTCAACAGATTTGTTCAGAATCGCTGATTCATCCCGCAATGAAACTAGTGAAGTCTTTTTGAGTCATTAAATCATTCACTCAAACTGAATTAAAAAAAATAAAATAATAATAATTCAAATTACTGCATTTAACATTGTCAGAACCTATAGTAAATGACATGTTATTTTGTTTAGTTGTCTGTTCAGAATTGTGGGAGAATCATGATCTCTATTTTAAACAAAGAAATTGTGATAAAAGCTTTTAAATAAAACAAAATGAAATACTATTTTGATCTCTGTACTTAAAAATATCATATTCAATTCAGTGTGTTACTTGCCATTTCTTTGTAATTATTTGTGAAATTTACTAGCAATTTCTGAATGAAAATTGTGAATCCTACACCTTTCATTTTCCTTTTTGGAAAGTGTTGAAAAATCAGGTGTTTTTTTTTTTTTTTACTTCTCAACTTGAGTTTTCAAGGCCATATTTTCATTGTTTTGACAATTCAATAGTACTGTAAAATAATAATAATAATAATAATGATTTTATTGTGATTATTATTAAATAAAAAATATGAAACAAAATGAAAATATTGTAATACAAATAAAAAAAATGAGTAATGAAATTTATTTTACAGTAAAATTACAATACTAATAATTCCATCTAAATTTCTTTATTTTCAAATGGTAAACTATCAAGCTTTTATTTTGACGGGTTGCCGGCAAATATGCACTGCAGGTTTCAGAGTGAAGCTTTGCGCTGTTTATTTAAACACACATGCAGCTCATCATGTGTAAATGACACACTTCACTCATATTACTGCACATATATTTATTTATGCAGTAAGCCATATCGCAATATCGATTTTATTTCGATATATCATGCAGCATTTAGTAGCATACATCAAAAAATGGAAAGTGGCACTTTTGAAAGACTTTAAACAACACAGTGTCCTTGTTGAACCTGGGGGAAGGAGTTTAGTACCGCCGTCTCCTCCTAATAAAGACACCTGGATTGCTGATTTGGAGAGTACAAGGGTTTTATTTGATGATGGCAGCTCGGAGAATAAATCCCACGTTTCCTAAGACCCAAGTGTGAATTCCCGGCGTAATTACAGGACAGCGCAGGATGATATTAACTCTAGTCGTTATGATTAATGACACAGTGTGCAGTGGATAATTAATCAGCTGTATTTGCCCTTGAGGCCAGACATCTACTTGGACCATCTGCCACGACAGAGTGGGTAAACCTTCCAGTAGCCTTTAGCCTTCAGCCTTTCGCCCCAGTCAAAAGTAACTCGAAGGAAAGTTACGACGACAGAAGACCTTGTGACTCTGCCCTAGTTTCTTACCAAACGTGCTTTGTTTAAAAGTTAGTTCATTTGGAAGCTGCTAATTCCCTGCGTTCGGTTTATGTAGAACATTTAACCATCATCCAGATGGTTGTTTTCAGTAGCGCGCTGAAGTGATTATGTTTTTATAGGCCAATCCAGAAGTCAGCCTCACCCTGCATGTTCCCTCCATTAAAATCCAACATAAAATAAGCTCCAACAAAAGTATATGATTCTCACACGTTTCTGTTCATCAACGTGTGAATTTTAAAGCCTAAATACAATCTGCATGAGTCAAAAGCTTACATTAGGCTATAAACAAAAGCTTCAGATAACTCCTTTCAGATAACCTACTTTATAAAAAAGATTTTCCATAAAAGTTTGCAAGAATGATTATAAACGGGCATGAGGCTGTGAGAGCCTCAACCTCTGTAGTCCCTTTTAGCCACTATTACTGATTTATTTTATGTTTGTTGAACAATACATGCAAATAAACGTGCTTGTGTTAACCAAAGACCTTATTTCAAGCATTTAACCAAAAACCCATTCATAAAACCCATTTTATCCAGACGATGGAACCGGAAGTTTTTCCTGGGTTTTGGCCTACAAAAAAAACACAATTTCTGCAGCAACACATTGTAGATCATATTAAAGTGTTTTTGCTCCACTAGTGTATTGAAATGGAACTGCAAGCTGTTGATGACAAATACTAGATCTGATACGCTGTATTTGCATAGTGCAATACGCAATACAGCGATATAAGTCCCGCCTCCTAAATAAAAGAGCCAATTGTAGACTTGTAGTCACTGCATCACCGTTAGAAGCTCCGGTCAAGCCGGGAAATTAAAAAATTAAACATGGCTGTGTATTTCCTAGTTGCTGGGAACATTGTTTTCAGACATCATAATTTACTTATATTAGATTTTGCATTTGGGTATATATTTAGACATCATTAAAGACTACTTTGTCAGATTTTTTTCTAATGACTACTTAGTCATTATGATTCATAGGGCCCTATTTTAACGATCTGAAACGCAAGTATCAAGCACGAAACGCAAGTAACTTTGTGGGCGGGTCTCGGGCGCTGTTGCTATTATACCGGCGGGATAAATGACTCTTGCGCCCGACGCAAATCTAAAATGTGTTGGTCTGAAGTCGCTTCATTACTCATAGGTGTGGTTTGGGCGTAACGTGAAATAAACCAATCAGAGCATCATCTCACATTCCCTTTAAGAGCAGGCGCGCTTGTTCCATGGCGGATTGCTATTATAACGGCGGATTTGCCAGACGCACGCCAGGAGCGGTTCACAGCCGAGGAGACCGACGTTCTCGTCAGGGCCGTAAAACACAGAGAAGTGACATTGGGGATGGAGAAACACACACACAAATTAGCTTCGCTGAAACAGGCGTATAATAATCTGGGTAAATGTGTAAGATAGAGTTATGCCTATTTTTCACATCTTCATGGACACAACAATGATTTCCCTCGTGTGGAATATTTTTCCTTGTAATAATGTATGGTTTGCAAAAATGAAAACTGCTGTGTGTGTGTAGATGAGAGAAGCAGAGAGAAGACGCTACATTATGGCCAAGCATGCGCCCTCAAAATAGCATCTGAATAACGCGCCGCTGACTTTAGACGAGGTTTCTCCTGGTCAGTGGAATTGTTTTCTGGAACTGCAAAATAGCACCAGGGAACGTTTGCGCCGGAACACGCCTCCTCTTTTCGCTGAACCGCCCCCGGGAGCGCAAGTTCACCGGCGTGCGTCTGTGGAGGGAAAAGTCCGCTGTGCGTCGGGTGCAAAATAGGAATGACACATGCGTCGCTGTACAAAGGCAATTGCGCTGGGTGCAGGATAGGGCCCTGAGTGCTAGGTTTTTGTGAATTTTGGGTCAAAATTGTATATAAGCAATTGAGTACATTTTATTTGCTCTTATTAAATTGTATTACCAGCAATAAAGGAACAGTTCATCCAAAAATGGAAATTTCCCTTTTTCAAATTTCCAATAAATAGTGTGATTTTGAGGGCGGGGCTATCTGTTTGAAACTGGTCATTAGTTTTGCAATACCATTTGGCACCACTAGTTGACACACTTCAACTTTAAAGTACGTGTTGTTTGACATCTACATGCAATATAATTAAGTTCATTATATTGCACACCTTTAAATCGGTTCCTTGCACTAGCATAAGCTCTTCTGGAAGTGGCGTTTTGTCTGTCAGCAGAGGATAACTGGACTTCGGCAAACCAGTCGTGTCTGAGCCATTGATGTCTTATTTTCTGGATTGCGCAGACAGCGAATGCAAGCATTGCACATTTGCTGTTAACATGCATTGTTGTTTTTGGAAGTCAAATGGCATCTTTTGTGTAACAAGCTAAAGGGAAATCGTGACGTTGGCAGTGACTGGAGACAATATAACAATTCATCCCATCGTTTTACTAAATCCTGGCCATGTTTTAATAATTAGGGAACAAATAATAGTAATAGGGCACTGCCATTTCCAGTGTTTTAGATCAGTCAAAATGAGGGAATGAATTAATAACTCAAGGGAACGAATTCTTAATTTGTGGCCACGATACACATATTTTCATCCACATGTCATGTGTGCATGTGTGCATCATGTGTGCATGCATTTTGCTGAATAAAATGATACTGAATGAATGATTGCAATGCCATAAACCATGGTAATGCACTATAAAACACCATGGTATTATTACTCATATTACTACATGCTCAAAACTGTGGTACATCTTCATGTTCTTTTCCATCTATTGCTTCATAACTTGATATTTTTTCATTTTTTAATACTTTTTCATGTATTTTTAAAGATTATTTTGGTTATAAAAGGGAAGCTCACTGCACAATATTGTATTGGGGGATTTAATATATAAAAATAATTCCATAATATTCAAAATGCACTGTTTTGCTGTTTGTAACCATGCGATTAAGCCACACATGAGGAGACGAGTCACTTTGTTATATTATGCGGATAGACTTTAATAAGACAGAATGCAGCATCATAAATGTGTAGCCGTGAATTTACCGTCATCCACACGAGACTCAACCCTTTCATCTCTTCAGTTCTCCTGTTGATCTGGAGAATGTTGAAACAGTTGTTACGCGCTCATGAAGTTGTGTGTGTCGGGACGTTAAGTACGGGTTTAATCTTGTTCTGATTACACAGTCATTACAAGCAGGTTGGCAAGCGTTGGTGAAACCAGCAGCTCTTATTTCCACTAATCTGATTTAAGGCACAAATGCCACACATGCCAACCGGCTGCCATGGCAACAGTGCTAAATGTAAACATAACAAAGACAGTTCGGCTGCATACGATTCTAGTTCCCTGTTTTTTCTGATGACTTTTGCACGCTTTGTCAACTTGATAGAGGAGGTTTGCATTGGGTGAGCACCGTCCGACGACCCACGACGACAGTTTAAAGTCACACCTTCAACATCAACATCACGCTTTCACACAGTCACCGATTGTTTCCTTGCACAGTCCGAAAAATAAAGGCTCCAAAAGGGTTTTTTTTCCGCAGTGATGCCATAGAAGAACCATTTTTGGTTCCCAAGAGAACCTTTCAGCGATCAGTTCTTTAGAAAAAAAAACATATTTGGTTACACTTTATTTTCAGGTGTCATTGTTACAGTGTATTTATATATTTAAGTACTGAGTGTGTTTTTGTGTGTACATGTGTTTTTTCGATTTGCATGTGTTTTTATTCTATTTGCATGTGTTTTTATTCTATTTGCATGTTTTTTATTCTATTTGCATGTGTTTTTTTCTATTTGCATGTGTTTTTATTCTATTTGCATGTGTTTTTTTCTCTTTGCATGTTTTTATTCTATTTGCATGAGTTTTTATTCTATTTGCATGTTTTTATTCTATTTGCATGTGTTTTTTTCTATTTGCATGTGTTTTTATTCTATTTGCATGTGTTTTTATTCTATTTGCATGTGTTTTTATTCTATTTGCATGTTTTTTATTCTATTTGCATGTTTTTTTCTATTTGCATGTGTTTTTATTCTATTTGCATGTTTTTTTTCTATTTGCATGTTTTTTTCTATTTGCATGTGTTTTTATTCTATTTGCATGTGTTTTTATTCTATTTGCATGTGTTTTTATTCTATTTGCATGTGTTTTTATTCTATTTGCATGTTTTTTATTCTATTTGCATGTTTTTTTCTATTTGCATGTGTTTTTATTCTATTTGCATGTTTTTTTTTCTATTTGCATGTTTTTTTCTATTTGCATGTTTTTTTCTATTTGCATGTGTTTTTATTCTATTTGCATGTGTTTTTATTCTATTTGCATGTGTTTTTATTCTATTTGCATGTTTTTATTCTATTTGCATGTGTTTTTTCTATTTGCATGTGTTTTCTTCTATTTGCATGTGTTTTTATTCTATTTGCATGTGTTTTCTTCTATTTGCATGTGTTTTCTTCTATTTGCATGTGTTTTCTTCAGTTGCAGCTTGTTGAGCTCTCTTGGCCACCATAGTTAATATTAATTTCAACATTTACTAATACATTATTTTTTAACATTAGTTAATGCACTGTGAACTAACAAGAACAAACAATGAACAGCTGGATTTTTATTAAATTACATTAACAAAGATTAACTAATATAGTAAGAAATGTAGGTTACACTTTATTTTAAAGTGTCATTGTTACAGTGTAATTATATATTTAAGTACTGAGTAATATTAATCAACTACATGTACTTACTATAGGGTTAGTTGCATGTAATTATGCATAATTTACTGTTATTACTATGGTAAGTATATGTAACATATGTAACAAGGACACTGTAAAATAAAGTGTTACCACATATTTTTCTTAGTGTGAAGAACATTGTAAAGAACCTAAAGATTATAGGACGTGCTGCACGAGATTTCAAAATAAAATCAAGATTGTGATTTGGCTAAAAGTGCGAATCTCGCAAACGGCGATTTATTGAAATAAATATTGAAGGTCTTGTTAATGATTAACATGAACATATAAATCAAAACTGCCTAATGTTACTGAATGAAATGTCGACCCAGGACAAGCTACAGCTCAGCTTTTTGCACAAAATGTTGCTTTTTTATGAAAATTACCCACATTCAAGTGTTGATAAAAAAGAATGCATGAAGCATTAATACAACTGGGGTTACACTTTATTTTAAGGTGTCATTGTTACAGTGTAATTATATATTTAAGTACTGAGTAATATTAAGCAGCTACATGTACTTACTATAGGGTTAGGGTAGGATTAGGGTTTGGTTGAGGGTTAGTTACATGTAATTATGTATAATTTACTGTTATTACTATGGTAAGTACATGTAACAAGGACACTGTAAAATAAAGTGTTACCAAAACGGGTTCTTTTATTTAAAAAGCAGAGGCTCTGTTTTTCTGGGGTTTTTTTATATATATATTGCATGTTCAGATATTCACACATCAAAATATTCTGGACGGCATGACATTTTTGTGAAAAAATAAAATAAAAATGTTGGTGCTCGCTGGTAACTTTTTTCAAAAACACTGGTGGGGAAAGAGTTAAGAGTCACATTAAAAACATTAGTCTGCACACAATGAAAGCGCCCATGCCCTGATAGGATAGGCCCTGTGCTTCTGATGAATTATGAAGTCTTCTGAGTGCATGACCCTGCCCTATTTTCAGACACCCTATATCAGGTTGCCCACTGATCCATCGGGTCATCCGAGGTCATTCCCACATCCCGAAACACCTGCCGACTCTCATCCGGTGTTATGATATTCATTTTTTAGAGACATTTTTTTAATCTTTCTCTTAAAGTGTAGTCTCAGTCTCTTAACATCATATGACTTCACTTAATAATCAGTAAGAATATTCAATATACTGACATGGCACTTGCATACCGCCACTTTTTTGTTACTACTATGTAGCAACCTGTTGAACAACTTGTTTGCACAGTCTTCTCTTGTACATTTCAACAACAAAAAATCTATATTTATTCGTAATTTCTTCATGTGTTTGTATTTTGATAATAATTGCACTGTCCATGGAGCGGACCTGCTTATACATTTCAGTGCTGGTTATATATACTCTATACGTGACCCTGGACCACAAAACATGGGTCCATTTTTTGAAATTGAGATTTATACATCATCTGAAAGCTGAATAAATAAGCTTTCCATTGATGTATGGTTTATCAGGATATGACAATATTTGTCCGGGATAGAACTATTGTAAATCTGGAATCTGAGGGTGCAAAAAAATCGAAACATTGAGAAAATCTCCTTTAAAGTTGTTCATTTATGTTCACGATTGTGCTGCATTCACTCACAAAAATAAATGTTTTCTATATTTACGGTAGGAAATTGACTAAATATCTTCATGGATCATGATCTTTACTTAATATCCTAATGATTTTTGGCATAAAAGAAAAATCGATCATTTTGACCCATACAATGTATTGTTGGCTATTGCCACAGATATACAGATATGGTTTACTGATCCAGGGTCACATATAACTGTGTATGTGACAAATAAAAATACAATGTTGGGATTGCGGCAGACAAACTAGTCAAACTACTGCAGTATTTCCTCTCTCAATCAGAAGAAAATGTGGTTAACACACAGTCATGCTTGAAAGAAAATGCCATATACCGTGAAACCAGTATAATTTAGAAAAATACTGTGATATAAATGTTTGGTCGTACCGCCAGCACTACTTTAGCGTTCAGCTTCTGTCTGGCTGGCCGCAGATCTGTTCATTCATCCAGAGGTGAAGCCAGAGCGCATTATAATGCACAGCATCACGGATAACTCATCGGAGGAAAGACGGAGAAGGAATGGAGAACGTGGGAGTGCCGGGGAGAATGTGTAAGAGAGCAGAAGGGAGGGTAAGACGGGCAGGAAAGGAGGAATTCCAAACATCTCCTTAATCCGAGTGCCGACTGAAACGCTGGTCCAAGCATTTGCTGAAGCTTTTATCCCACCGTAGCTCAAGACCAGCGCACAAAGCAGAGGTCAAGAGGTCAAGAGCGTGAACGGGGATTTCTGAGAGCTCTCTCTCCTGACTGTCTGTGAACACTTATAAAGCTAAACGTCTCTTTATAATGCCATGTTGTCTCAAGCTAACCAAACGTTTTTATTTTTTTATTAAAGCAGAACATGATACACAACACAGTTAGATGATATCAATACAAAACAGAAAGTAGGATGGAATTATGTGAAGTGTGTGTGTAAAATTGTGTTATGTGTATATCTCTATTATAAGTTTCTTATATATTCACTTCATATTATAAAGCTAAATGTCTGTAACTCTTTTTAATGCCTTGTTGTTTCAAGCTAACCAAAAGTTTTATAAATCCAACTGGTGTATGACAAATGCATCTATAGCTACAACATCTTGGTTAGCTACTAATGTACTGTTGTGTACAGCTTACTATTATTAAGGAATAATTTTCATACAGGCCATTATTGGAAAATACTGCACACCTGAGACTCAAAGCAGCGTTACCCCTCGGGTGTGTTATTTGATTATAATTCAACGTACCAGAGTCAATTATTTCTGCTTATACTGTGGTTATCTCGAGACATTGTTCAGATTATGTATTTCAAGACATTTGTCAGATTTTTGTCTTTTGCTAATTCCAAAACGTCATTTTAGAGCTTGTAAAGGAGGATTGAGACATTGATAGCAGATTAATGCAGTTATTAAAGAGAGAGAGAGAGAGAAAGAGAGAGTGAGAGAGAGTGACTAGGTTTACAAGCTGTCAATATTCGGTTTATGGTCGGGTTAATGTCACTATTTGGGTTTCTGAAACATTCGGAATAACCCGTTTACATGCGTGAGCAGAGAGAGTTACTCCTGTATAGGCTACATGGAATTTGTAATCAATTGGCAATATCCCGATGTAAACGGCGACGCACGGTTAGTGTCTGGACGTACGGACAACCTTAAGACGCAATATGCGTCATTTCCGATTCTTCTTCCTGTATCCAAAGACAACAACAACAGCACGCGGATAATGAATAGTTCGGGGCAGATAACGATCGCCTTTGTTTGCGCTTTCCTCCTCGCTCCTAAAGTGTGGTGCTGTGCTGCGTCTCGCCATGTTTACCTCTACTTCTTGTTTACTTCCGGTATACTGCACGCGGGGTTTTGTATGCGCCGTCTCTACTCAAAAGACCAAGATTCCTTGCGAATAGAACATGCGCAGAACACAAATCAATGTTCCTTTTGATGGGGATATGCCGATACGCGTTTACATGACCAAATATTCGGGTTATAAAAGTTGTACCCCAGGGATCATATTCGGGTTTTTAAAAACCGGGATATGAGCATATATTCGGGTTTTTGCCGGTGTTTACATGGCCGTGTGCGACCGGGTTATTGCTAATATTACGGTTTTGAACTGGTTATTGGCTGCATGTAAACGTAGTCAGAGAGAGAGAGAGAGAGATTAAGCGTGTGTGAATTACCTGAGTCTGTTCATCTGTTCATCTCTCAGTGTTCGACATCAGCGTCTTGACTAATAGTGAAACTGCAAGTTTCTCTGCTTCAAGATCAGTGCTGTTATTTCCTCGCTAGTGAGAAATGTCTTGTAGCTTTTACGTTGCTAAACTATTTCTCGGATAAAATCATCAGAGCGGTGCTGACAACACGTTTCTGTGTGAGTGTGTGTCTGTACTGCATGTGTGTTTGAGTGGGAGAGAGAGAGTATGTGCTTTCTACACATAATAAAACTTAATTTTGTGGCAAAAACATGGTAATAATGTGTTTTTTTATCCGATTGTTTACTATATTTATTTGCGTGGTCAGTGTCGTTGTGTGTTTCAGTTCTTTTGCTGTCGTCACTGTAAAGACCTTTGAAATAACTCACATCATTTGGCGCAGTGATATGGAGCTGTAATGCGGTCAAAACCTGCCTGAACTACTTTAGCCGTGCGTTTCCCTGAAAATAATTGCACACCTGCGTCAACCAATCAGATTCAAGCGTTCAACAGCCCCGCAGTATAAGTTCTTTTAAATGCTATGTGTAAGATTTCAGTGTAAACATTTCAGTGTAAACTATTTGCTAATTTGCGGTCACATAATACATTACATTACGGTGCCACATTAAATATATAATTTATGATATATTATATATATTTTTATTTTTATTGAAAATGTTGCATTTTCATTTCATTTAAATTATAAATAAATAAATAAATAAATAAATAATTTTAAATTATTTTACATTATATAAATTATTTTTTTTATAAAAAAATTGTTTGTGTGTATATATATATATACAGTATATTTCTTTTTTTTTTTAAACGGCAAGTTTGTGGAATGTAATGTTTGTGGAAATCAACAGAGAAATCGACAAGTCGCACTGAACCCAGGACATTTATTTATAGTCAACATGAAATCCAAATTGACTGTATTTCCTTTCTTAATTCACCTTCCTGATTTTAACATCCACAGTTCATCCATTCACATTGTTTTATAAAAAAACTAAAAAAAACTATAGTCTTCATATTGTTTTATCAAATGTAATAATGCATGACATGCTTCATTGCATTGGGAGATGCAGTATTCTGTTCTCTATTGTATTATTAATCATTTAAATGAATATAGCTTGACAGTGTTGCTATTTTGGCTTGTTTTGGTACTTTGACCTTTAGATCTGTGAGAACATCCCCAAACTCTGACACAGTTTCATACTGTTATAAAGGAACTGTTTTTTTAATGCATTTTAGGTTCTCTCAACTATTAAACATTGTCACTACTTTTCAATTAGTTTGTTCATTAAAAATGCACATTCAGCCATTGATACATTGATATATTTTGGTATAGCTTTTTAGGGCACTAGATTCAGGTTTCAGAAGGCGCAACAAAGCAAAGATATCTGGGATTTATTTTCAGTTTCAGAAGCTTGTACCTCAACATGACACACAAACCTCAATAACAATGAACAAAAATCCTATAACCGCATCATTTATTCATGCTGCAATGCAATGCATGCTGGGAAAACTCAAAACGCTTCACATTTCAGCAGTGTTGCTCATCTGTGTCGGACTCCTTTCTGTTGTCTAACGTGAGTTGAATGTAGTTTTTCACATTTTGTATTTCATAACATCTCTTAAACTAGAAAATATGTTGTTTTTTTTAACAGTGCATGTGTGTTTCCAGGCCATCTGTGTGAGATGTGATTAGCACTAACTGATTGTCCATATGAATAGGATGTGCACCTCCTGTTTTCTCACTCCAGGATGTTTTCAGGATGCTTCTTAATATACTCTTCCTCCTTTTCCTCGTCAGGTACGACTATAAAGAAATGCTGCATAACTCCACGTTTTGTCTCGTGCCGAGAGGACGCCGCCTGGGCTCTTTCCGGTTCCTGGAGGCTCTGCAGGTAAACTCACTGTTTTGTTTTGTTTTGTTTTTTTATCCAATATTGCAGTATTTATTATAAATGATTTTTTTTTTTTTACATATTTACAGTTTCTTCCTATTGAGATACAAAGGCTACGTCCACATTAAAGGGGTGATGAACTGAGAACTCAAATTTTCCTTGAGCTTTTGACATATAAGAGGTCATCATACTATAGTTTCAGAACTGAAAACTTCCTTGTTAGTCCAATAAAAGCTTTTATTGACACCAGGCACAGCGAACGACAGGTTTTTCAAAGTGGAGATCTATGACGTCAAAGGGTATCAAGCTCCGCCTCCGCAGAAGAAGAGCAACGCCTACTTCAACACTGCCTGTTTAGCCCCGCCCACCAATTCAAGCATAGAGACGGAGCGTATTTAGGCCACGCCCACACCGGGGGGGAAAACAATCCAACCGTCTCCATTGACTTTGCATTGCGAGAGGCTGCCTCCTTGTCATTTCTGACTTATAACAAAAAACAAAACAATGTCTAAAAGCTGCTGTGTGACAAGGTGTACAGCAAACAAGCTAAAAAACACAGAAATAAGTTTTTATAATCTGTCGACCCCAAAAAACAAGCATTTAAGGACACAAAAGTGGATACAGGCAATTGAAACAGAGCGCAAGGTGTCATATTACACTGAGAACTACGTCCACTGGAGCAGGGAACGTAATCGGCGTCAGTATAGCTTAGCTTATAAAAATATAATATATAAAACTGACATTTGGATATTTGAATTACCAGTGACAAAATGTTTACTGCATTTTTTAGTGCACAGCAGCTTTTAGGCATTTTTCTGTCTTTTGTTATAAGTCATAAATGACAAGGAGGCAGCCTCTCGCAATGCAAAGTCAATGGAGACGGTTGGATTGTTTTCCCCCCCGGTGGGCGTGGTCTTCAGATTATGACGCGTTGCGCTCTGTCTCTATTACATGAAACTCATTATAATATGCAAAACTGTTATCCAATCATAGCAGTGGGCGTTTACTTCCACGTCTTCAATGCGGCACGCCCATAAAAACAGGAGCTAGGCTCAAAACCAGGGCAGAAAATAGCCTATTACTTAATCATTTTGACGTTTTTGAATGTAAAAACCGTCATAAGTTGACCTCAGACAACAATATAAAAAACTTGACCCCTTTAATATGGATACATTTGAAAACGCCGTTTTCGTTTAAAAACGCACTTGTCCACACTAGCGTTTTCCAACGTTTCAGTGTGGACGAGAAACTTTTGGAAAACGCCTGAAAACGCTAAACTCACCTTTACTGCGCATGCGTTTAACCTCACAAAAGCTTCCTGAGATTATACAGATGGAAAAATAAATAATAAAGTTATCGCTCAATTCTTCTGACAGGATAATTTTATTCATCAGAAAATCTCAGCATTCACTGCTCGTCCAGGTCGCTCTCACTCACCATCATATGTTTGGTCTAAAACACTCATGTTTTGCCACAGAACAGCAAATGTGAGTAAATGTATTTATATGTGAGTCATATTTGCAAGACTGTGATATGAAGAGTGCGTAAAGTAATATAGTACAGTTGTATACAATATAGTACAATACAGTGTGAAAGTGAAAAAGTACAACAGGCACAATACCGCTATAAACATCAATATCTATTAGTAAAATATTTATCCACTTTGGAGAGCGTTTTCAAAAAGTTTCGTTTTCATTAATAAAAACGCCGTCTTACACGACACCATTTTCAACTAAAAGCCGTTCAGCCGTTCGTTTACACGACAACAGCGTTTTGGGTGCATGAAAACGCAAACTTTTGAAAACGGGGTTCAAAGTGCACGTTTTTGAAAACGGTGTCTGTGTAAACAACAAAAACGCGAATCTCTGAAGACGATGAGGTCATGAACATGCGTATTACGTGTTCAGTCGATAGTGTTTCATCGCCATCTACTGGCCTGGCAGCAGAATACAGCGTTTTTAGTCGTTTACGCGGATCAGTGTGAATGGGGATCGTTTTGACAGTGATATACGCGGAAAACTATATCAAGTTATCACTGAAAGTGATATCCGCGAGGGATATTCCGTCTGTACACGGAAAACTTATCAAGCATATCGTTGTCGTGCAAACGTACCCTCAGTGTGGACCGAAGGCATTAGTGTGCCTGAGAAGTGAACAAATGCACCTTTAGCCGTAACCGGCACTATTCTGTGATGCTCATGCCTGTGTAATGTCTATTGTGTGGCTGTGCTCTTTCAGGTTGTCTGGCGTTGTGCAGATATGAGGCTTAACAGGCCATTATATATTGTGTTTTGAATTGTGTGGGAGTTTAGCATTGCCTGGCGGAGGTTTTGGTGCACATGTGTGTTTGTGTCTGCCGGAGCTCACGCCGGCTTTAGCTCTCAGGCCTGTATTGGTCTGTATGTATTTCAGCAGATTGAAGGGCTGGTTAATGACACTGCAAGGATTAGTCCATAACAGCAGGATGATATTAGAGATGAAGGGAGGTCAGATGAGGAGCAGATTAACAGATTAAGGACAGGACAACAGGCCTGTGCAAACACACACACACACACACACACACACACACACACACACACACACACACACACACACACACACACACACACAATTATGCTGGGAAATGGTGGATTTTGTCTTATTGTCTGAGAATGAAGTTATGTTGTGGTGCAGTGATGAGATCAGATGATACTCTGAATATAAACCAGAGTACTGAATTATTACCACTTTTATATACTATGGCATGTCCAAAAAACATACTATTGGATGTG
>CM040830.1:37305065-37320065 GCA_022828995.1 Vimba vimba | reverse complement strand
TCATTTTCTTTCAAATTAATTTTTCTGGGTTTTTTGCACAAATTCTTTTACCCTCCCGATAGAATGAATTGCATGTGATCAGTCATTTCGGGAGCTATTCCTGAATGAAAACGAGCTCCATCTGGCCGGTCTCAGGCTCTGGTTTCACACACTTCTCCCTGGAGGAAGTGTTGTAGTTCTGAGATGTGCTGGATTGCTGTTGGTGTGTAAGAGGACACCCGGGTCAGGTCTTGAAGGGTGGATCTGTGATACCGAGCATTAATATGTGTCCGAATAAACATGGCTTCGGTCCAGCTGGCCTCATGTTTATGGAAGTTAGGCTCTTTAAAGCTCATGAAATTTGAGCCTTGTTAATGTTTGTCAACGGAGTCTAACCCGCGATGCCGTGACGCAATAAAAAGCATATTTACCATGTTAATCAGAGGCTGCAATGAAATCGCATACTTTTCTAGTCAAGTCACCTTTATTTATTTAGAGCTTTTTACAATACAAATTGTTTCAAAGCAGCTTTACAGGGAAAACAGGAAAATAATGCAAAAAAGGTTGTTTCGGCTGTACAGCAGATCTAGAAGAAAAAAAAATAGCGTCATAGTCCAGCTTAAATAAGTTCAGTGATGGTTCATTTTTGTTGTAAAAAAGTTAATAATTTACTTCATTTATATATATAGTGTCTCATAATGTGTCATAATGGTGTCAATGCAGGCAGATCAATAAAATTGTTGAATATTAAGTAATATCTACTATATAGAAGGTGAAAAACAGAAGTGAAGTGTATTTCTTGAAGTGTGCATACGATGGACAGCGATGATGGATAATTCACTTCAGATCTTGAACATAAATTAAAGGAAACAAGAACTGTAAACAAACAATTGTATTCTATGACAAAGACTGTATCAATGACTCAGTATGTATTTTCAATAATGTTTAAATTGTTATATTTATGAGTCTGATTATGTGCTTATTGATTTGGTTGCGAGTGCAGTGCGCTTGTAGAGAGACTCCGCCCACACGCTCTTCTGATTGGCTGTGATTTTTGATTGATTTTGTCACTTCTGGTGTGGACAGAAAAATTGCTTGTCGCTGGAAATCTGTTGCATCACGTCTGGTTTGGACATGGTGTAATAGCTCTAATGAGTCATTAAAGGGATCATAAAATTGTATCAGAGCATCTTGTAACTTTCCAAACTCTTTCTGGATGTCCTCTTCCAGATCATCCAGGACCGTGTGTTTCAGCACAACGGCCGCAGCACGCTGATGTGGAACCGACTGCCGGGAGGACTCTTCACCCTGCCACAATACTCCTCATATCTGGGCGACTTCCCCTTCTTCTACGCCGAGCTCGGTAAGTTTGACTGAACACCCACTGGCTCCACCTCCTACAGTAGCCACACCCCAAACTCTCCGCCTGCTACAGTAGCCACGCCCCAAACTCCCCGCCTGCTACAGTAGCCACGCCCCAAACTCTCCTCCTGCTACAGTAGCCATGCCCCAAACTCTCACCTTCTACAGTAGCCACGCCCCAAACTCTCACCTTCTACAGTAGCCACGCCCCAAACCCTCCGCCTACTAGAGTAGCCACACCCCAAACTCCCCATCTGCTAGAGTAGCCATGCCCTAAACTCTCCGCCTGCTACAGTAGCCACGCCCCAAACTCTCACCTTCTACTGTAGCCACACCCCAAACTCTCACCTTCTACAGTAGGCACACCCCAAACCCTCCGCCTACTAGAGTAGCCACGCCCCAAACTCCCCGTCTGCTAGAGTAGCCACGCCCCAAACTCTCACCTTCTACAGTAGCCACACCCCAAACTCTCACCTTCTACAGTAGGCACACCCCAAACTCTCCGCCTGCTACAGTAGCCACGCCCCAAACTCTCCTCCTGCTACAGTAGCCACACCCCAAACTCTCACCTTCTACAGTAGCCACGCCCCAAACTCTGCGCCTGCTAGAGTAGCCACGCCCCAAACTCCCCATCTGCTAGAGTAGCCACGCCCCAAACTCTCACCTGCTACAGTAGCCACGCCCCAAACTCTCACCTGCTACAGTAGCCACGCCCCAAACTCCCCGTCTGCTAGAGTAGCCACTCCCCAAACTCTCACCTTCTACAGTAGCCACGCCCCAAACTCTCACCTTCTACAGTAGCCACGCCCCAAACTCCCCATCTGCTAGAGTAGCCACGCCTCAAACACTCCGCCTGCTACAGTAGCCACGCCCCAAACTCTCCTCCGGCTACAGTAGCCACGCCCCAAACTCTCCGCCTGCTACAGTAGCCACGCCCCAAACTCTCCGCCTACTACAGTAGCCACGCCCCAAACTCTCCTCCTGCTACAGTAGCCACGCCCCAAACTCTCCTCCTCCTATAGTAGCCACGCCCCAAACTCGCCTCCTGCTACAGTAGCCACGCCCCAAACTCCGCCTGCTACAGTAGCCACGCCCCAAACTCTCCTCCTCCTATAGTAGCCACACCTCAAACTCTCCTCCTGCTACAGTAGCCACACCCCAAACTCTCCACCTGCTACAGTAGCCACGCCCCAAATTCTCCACCTACTACAGTAGCCACGCCCCAAACTCTCCTCCTGCTACAGTAGCCACTCCCCAAACTCTCCTCCTGCTACAGTAGCCACGCCCCAAACTCTCCTCCTGCTACAGTAGCCACGCCCCAAACTCTCCGCCTGCTACAGTAGCCACGCCCCAAACTCTCCTCCTGCTACAGTAGCCACGCCTTAAACTCTCCTCCTGCTACAGTAGCCACACCTTAAACTCTCCTCCTGCTACAGTAGCCACGCCTTAAACTCTCCGCCTGCTACAGTAGCCACGCCCCAAACTCTCCTCCTGCTACAGTAGCCACGCCCCAAACTCTCCTCCTGCTACAGTAGCCACGCCTTAAACTCTCCGCCTGCTACAGTAGCCACGCCCCAAACTCTCCTCCTGCTACAGTAGCCACGCCCCAAACTCTCCTCCTGCTACAGTAGCCACGCCTTAAACTCTCCGCCTGCTACAGTAGCCACGCCCCAAACTCTCCGCCTGCTACAGTAGCCACGCCTTAAACTCTCCGCCTGCTACAGTAGCCACGCCGCAAACTCTCCTCCTGCTACAGTAGCCACGCCCCAAACTCTCCTCCTGCTACAGTAGCCACGCCCCAAACTCTCCTCCTGCTACAGTAGCCACGCCTTAAACTCTCCGCCTGCTACAGTAGCCACGCCCCAAACTCTCCGCCTGCTACAGTAGCCACGCCTTAAACTCTCCTCCTGCTACAGTAGCCACGCCTTAAACTCTCCACCTGCTACAGTAGCCACGCCCCAAACTCTCCTCCTACTACAGTAGCCACACCCCAAACTCTCACCTTCTACAGTAGCCACACCCCAAACTCTCCGCCTGCTACAGTAGCCACGCCCCAAACTCTCCTCCTACTACAGTAGCCACACCCCAAACTCTCACCTTCTACAGTAGCCACACCCCAAACTCTCCTCCTGCTACAGTAGCCATGCCCCAAACTCTCCTCCTGCTACAGTAGCCACGCCCCAAACTCTCCTCCTGCTACAGTAGCCACGCCCCAAACTCTCCTCCTGCTACAGTAGCCACGCCCCGGGAGATAAACTCATGAATGGCATACTAATATTAGTCAATGAACAATAAACTGGGTCAAGAGAATGTATTTTAACAAAATATCTTACATCACCTTTAACAACATACTATTAAATCTACTCTATGGAGTCAGTGTTTTTTATATATATATATATATATATATATATATATATATATATATATATATATATGAATTGTCTAATTAAATATACTGATCTTCTTCTCCACAGGTATTAAACCACAGCAAAAATTCACCGCCGTCATTCACGCAGTCACGCCTCTCGTATCTCAGTCTCAACCGGTTCTCAAGTTGCTAGTGGCTGTGGCCAAATCACAGTACTGTGCCCAGGTCAGTTATTTATATACTATTATATTATTTATTAATACTATTTTAGCATTTATTAATATTTTAAATTAGCTTTTATTTTTATACTTACAGTTTCCATTTTATTTTGAGTCTAAATTTTAGCGCTTTTGTCATTTTTAAAAATGATTTATATTTAGCTTTCATTTATATTTATTTCAGTTTTTGAGTTAATAATTTTAGTTCTTCAACTTAAACTTGTTTATTTCAGTTTTATTAGTTCTGGAAACAACAAATAGCTCAGCAGTTGTTGCATAAAAAACACATTAAGGATGCATTTCCATAAAAGCAAATATCAGGCTTTTAGAAATATGCTCTGGTCAAGCTCAGTCACTTCAACTTTGTGAATTCTAACTTGAATGAACAAGATATTATAAGAGCATATATGAGTTCAATTTGCTATTTTGGCGTTAGAGAACCAGATCCATTGCTAATACTAACAGATGTTTGTTTTCCCTCCAAAATGAGGTCATTTCCTAGAATATGATGTCACTGAGGAACTGGCAATTGTTATTTAAAGACATTTTACAAATGACTAACAGGAAAGAAATTAATACTGCAAGAAATGAAAGTGATCCAAATTAACAATAAAGACTTTAAAAATTCAGATGAATGCTGTTTCAACTGATAATAATCATAAATGTTTCTTGATCATCAAATCATCATATTAGAGTGATTTCTGAAGGATCATGTGACACTGAAGACTGGAGTAATGATGCTGAAAATACAGCTTTGATCACAGGAATAAATTACACTTTACTATATATTCACATAGAGAACCGCTATTTTAAATTATAATGAAATAAAAATGTACTTAATAGTAGAAATGACCTCTGATGACCTTTATCAGATCATTGTCCTGTGGAACTGTGACAAGCCTCTTCCCGCGAAGCATCGCTGGCCCGTGACCTCTGTCCCAGTCATCGTAATCGAGGGCGAGAGCAAGGTGAATCTCCACTTCAACCTGTCTTTATATTCTCATCTTATCAAATGAAGTGTCTGGTTTTACTCGCTGCGATGACACATGATGGATGGCGTATAGATTTGTTGTTGCCGTCGTTTTGCTCTCTGCCTTGAATGAGATATTGAGCATTTTCTGGAGGAGGTTTCACGTGTTTGACTACGTTTAGGTGATGAGCAGCCGATTCCTGCCCTATGACAGCATGAGAACAGATGCAGTCTTGAGTCTGGATGAGGACACTGTGCTCTCGACCACTGAGGTGAGTCTGGGGCTTCAACAAAGATATGCAATCATAGTAATATGAATGGGAGAAAGTGCAACACGCAATATGGTGGAATAAGTCCTGCCTTTTAAATAAAAGAGCCAATTGCAAGACTGGTAAAGTCATTGCATCACTGTTAGAAGCACTTATGACTGCACATGCACATTGGCTGAAAAATGCTGTTTTTTTGTCGTGATTTGAGGATTCAGAAAGAAAAAAAAATGAGACGGGTGTTGCCCGAGAGATGTTTCAAAGATGGCCACCAAGTGAAATTACTTGGCTTAAAGGGACTTTGGCTACAACCAATCACAGGAATCAGGGAAAACATAAACAAAAACAAAAACTGGCTATATAAGCGGATTTTATGGTACTGAATATTATACATGCACCATTTATCATCTTTAATATCATGGTGTAACCACTGTATAGCCATATATATGAACATGGCTGTGTATTTCCTAGTTGCTGGAAACATTGTTTTCAGACGTAATAATTTTCTTGTGTTGCATTTGGATATATATTTAGACATTATTAAAGACTACTTTGTCAGATTGGTTTTTTTTGTTTGTTTTTTAACCTATCATGATGATTTTAAGTGCTTAGTTTTTGTGAATTTTGGGTCAAGCATTTTATTTCAGAAATTGTTTACATTTAATTTGCTCTTATTAAATTGTATTATCAGCATTATAGGATTAGTTCACCAAAAAATGGAAATTTACGGATTATTTACTCAACCCCCAAGGCCATCCAAGATGTATATGACTCTCAACCAAATTAAATTAAAGTCCCCCTGTAGTCAATCATTTTATCCCTTAAAACTCATCTTTGATCAACAAAATTACATAAATGTTTTTTCCTTGAAGAAAATTTCTTTATGCCTTAAAATATCTTGAATGTAACTCGACACCCTTGCCTCATTTAGTATGCGCGGTTCTAGGAATATGCAAATGAGAAGCTATTTTTCTTGTGAACTTATTGTAAAGTGTTAGGCTTCATGTTTGCATGTTCAGTACTTACAGTGTACTCATTCCCACAGGTGGATTTTGCCTTTACTGTTTGGCAAAGTTTCCCAGAGAGGATTGTGGGATACCCAGCGCGTAGCCATTTCTGGGACTCTAACAAGGAGCGTTGGGGATACACCTCCAAGTGGACCAATGATTACTCCATGGTGCTGACCGGAGCTGCTTTCTACCACAGGTCAGTCAGATAACCAACTCACGAACCACATCTCACTGTCATTATCTCTGCAGTGGAAGGTAATGATTTGAAACACTCTCCATGAGCAGCAACAAAACACTCCACGCACAAAAATACACATAAGCAAACATCTAAAATAAACTTTTTCCTGTGTAGAGTTTGAAGCAGGGAGTGGCGAAACGGCGGCAGATCACTAGAGTTCAGAACAGAGCATTTGTGTATTGTTAGTGATTTATCGCCCTATTCGGACGGTAATTGTTTCTCATGTGGACATCTGTAAAAATAAATTTGCACGGTATCTCATAACACACCGCATTCTACATCAGAATTCAGTAAATGTGTTTAATGCGTCGTCTTTTTCTAATCCAGGTATTATAATTACTTGTACACACACTACCTGCCCGGCAGCTTAAAGACTATGGTGGACCAGCTCTCGAACTGTGAAGACATCCTCATGAACTTCCTAGTGTCTGCTGTCACTAAGATGCCGCCTATCAAGGTCACTCAGAAGAAACAGTACAAGGAGACGATGATGGGACAGGTACAAAATCTGTGTGATTCTGTCACTGCATATTTTCAGCTGTTTTAATGATGTGTGATCTGATATTATGGAGTGCGTCTCTCACTTCACAGAAACACACAGAGAGCGCACACACACTACGTGATGTAGTCTAGTAGGTTAACGTTACACTAGTGCACTTCAGCATTTAGACTATTAAAATGCATTTATAATGCCCTCAGTATTCAAGATAAGGGGCAAAAATACCTTTTTATTTATTTATATAATTTAATATAGTTAATCAATATCATACTTTTTTTTTTTTCAAATATAAGCATGATCACAAATGTGATATTGATTTTATACAACATTTCAATAAACAAGAAGTCAATAGGGTTATTAGTCTAACCCTAACTTACATTTTAGACACAATATCGCCTGTTTTTGCTCTATTTCGGCAATGAAAATCGTTCCGAACAAAGACACAGGACTGTTTCGCGTCTCTGAACACATGGAGGTGTTTCATTACTGAATGAACGAATCGGTTGAATGAATGATTCAATGACTCACTCATTAAGAGAGTCAAATGCTTCGTTCCTGAATGAATCAGCCGTTTGAATGAATCGGTTGAAACTCAATGACAGTGACTTGCTGTTTTAATTTCACATTTAGAGTATTTTTTTACTTTTTAAATCATTTCAAAATATCGATACTCAATGTTTTATGTTTTAAAAAAAATGAAACATTATTTCTGCATTTGCTGCTGGTTAAACACATTCACGTCCCTCTGATCTGCATTAAACGGTCTGTGTAAAAGCATCTAAACACACTTCAGATTCAGATTCTGTGTTTCCTCTGCAGTGCAAAGATTAATTTTGATGATACTGATTTCAATTGATTAGTAACAGCCCTATTGTGTCTTCTTATTGTAATTGAATAGTTAGAATTAATTGCATACATAAAAATGGGCTTTATAAAGTTAAAAATACCCATAAAAGGTAAAAATCCGTTTAAACTTATTGGAAAAAAATCATTTGTGTCACTGCTGTGAACTGACCACCACACAGAATATGAAGAATATTAAAGACTTTAGTAGTTTGCTGTTCATGACAGTCCTAAACCTGACAAGATACCAACACAAAATATAATCTAATTATCATTATCGATAAAATCCCAGAAGATATTAAGATATCATTTTTTGTGGGTGATTAACTGGACGCAAATTCGTGAAAAATGCACTTTTCATTGGGGAAAATATGAAGCCATGTGACCTGTGCACATGTGCTGAAACAAGACACATGGGGGTCATGTGACCACTTTTTTGCACTTTCATTGATTTGTATTTGAGTTCTTCTCCCCTGAGATATGTTTGACCAATAAATGGGTGTCTCATTTTATTAAAAATAAACTAAAATAGACTGTTGCATGGAGGCAACACCGAACCACAGAGGGTTGAAGACATCCGTTTACATTGAGAAAGCAGCTAACCGCCTCTCTTTCCTCCTCAGACGTCCCGGGCGTCTCGTTGGGCCGACCCGGACCACTTCGCCCAGCGGCAGACGTGCATGAACAAATTTGCCAGCTGGTTTGGCACGATGCCCCTGGTCCATTCGCAGATGAGACTGGATCCCGTTCTGTTCAAGGACCAGGTATCGATCCTGCGCAAGAAGTACAGAGACATCGAGCGACTCTGACAGATCCGAGAAACGCCTTCCCTGTGATGGGAAACGGCATCCGAAAACCCCTCAGAACCCTGACAAACCTGATCCACAGGGATAAACGGGGGCACGGAAACTCTCCGGGAGGGAGCGCATTGAGACGGAGCGGGGGGGTAGTGTTGTGTTCGAAGAAGATTCGTCACTAACTACGAATATATGAAATCAGAAAGCTCGATCGGAGAACGCATTGACGTGATTTGGCATTTGGATGAGTTTCACACAACACACAGACACAAAGCTTTCTGTCTTCCACACCCCCTCTTGTAATGCTTTGCCAATGACAGTGGTGACCATGGCAACCTCGCCAGCCACACACACGCACACACACACACACACACACACTCAGAATATTGCACATCGGTTTAACTCTGGATCATGTCAGATGTGGGTTTTGCTGAGGTCGCCTGTATATTTACTCAGTTCACCTCCCGCTGCAAGCGTTACGCCCCTCTTGAAGACGCAGGATGACGTCCCGTGGAGAAGTCGCGCGTGCGAAACACCGCACACAACGTCACAGTGCCTGAACTTTCAGATGGACCGTATCTGGGAAGTCCGAAGGGGTTTTGTATGAATGCTTAAACACCTTGTTCATGCTGCTTATGTTTGGATTCAGTTTAAGTGTTCCACTAATTGGCCCGAAGGGTTAGTTTTTTTTTCTTTCTTTACAAGCCTTTTTGTGTATTTTTTTCAAACTGACATAATTGTACTATTTTTTTTTTTTTGAAGATTTACACCTTGTCCTAACCAGATGCGATGCGATTAGATTTCAGAGACAAGCAATTTGTCTGTCCACACTAGACAAAAAAAAGAAAGAAAAAAGTCAATCAGAAGAGCGTGTGGGCGGAGTCTAACTATTCACAACCAAATAAATTACAAATCACAGCCAATCAGAAGAGAGTGGGGGCGGAGCGTCTCTGCAAGCGCACTTCACTCACAACCAAATCACTTACAAATCACAGCCAATCAGAAGAGCGTGTGGGCGGAGTCTCTCTACTCACAACCAAATCACTTACAAATCACAGCCAATCAGAAAAGCGTGTGGGCGGAGTCTCTACTCACAACCAAATCACTTACAAATCACAGCCAATCAGAAAAGCGTGTGGGCGGAGTCTCTCTACTCACAACCAAATCAATTACAAATCACAGCTAATCAGAAGAGAGTGTGGGCGGAGCCTCTCTGCAAGCGCACTGCACTCGCAATCAAATCAATCAAAAATCACAGCCAATCAGAAGAGAGTGGGGGTGGAGTCTCTCTACTCACAACCAAATCAATTACAAATCTCAGCCAATCAGAAGAGAGTGGGGGCGGAGCCTCTCTGCAAATGCACTGCACTCACAACCAAATGAACTAGAACATAATCAAATTCATGAATATTACACCATTTAAACATTATTTAAAAACATACGGAGTGACTGAAACTTTGAAATCTTTGTCATAGAATACACGTGTTTGCTCACAGTTCCCTTCAAGATCTGAGGTGAATTATCAATTGTCGCTTTCAGTATGGCTACAAAGGTCACGCAAAATGATATTCAAACTCATATTAACTTAATTTAACAGTAAATAAAGCACATAACCATTACCTGAGATTATCATTATCAGACTGTATGTTGTTGTTGTTCCAGCCGCGACCTCGCAAAATAGAAATTGCTTCTAACGTTGTTCGGCTGGTTAGGACAAAAACTGTCTGTTTAAAAAATGTTTATTTAGGATAAACATGGAAAAGATGCCTTTAATCGCGCATCACGTCTGGTCGGGACACGGTGTTAAATCCAGCGGCACAAACATCTCGTTCTCGTCTTATAGTGTTCACACTGCAGCTAATTCAGATGTCACTCCACTTCTGACTGCTTGATCTTCTTCTGAATTTGTTTATTTGAAAGTGACATGCATTTTAAATCTCAGTTCAGACAACCGCTTTTACCAATCAATCTAACTAGTAACTAGTTGTTAATGCAGTGACATCACTTTTGCAGTGACTAAACCCCCCCCGAATCTGTTTACGCGGAAATTTCTGAATGTTAACACAGTTTTTGCTTTCTTTAAAACCCCAAACATGATGGATGTTGTCAGTCATGAGACACCCGGTGTTGTTTCAGTGTTTACGTGGCTAGGATGTGTTTCTAGAATCACACACTCAATGACTAGAGTAATTTTAAAGAGATATTTAACACTAGTTTTGCATTTACTCTCGATGTTGTAGACGGAAGAAAAAAACAAGCAAATCAATGAAACAACTGAAAACGCTTGATTAGGAGAGAACGACATCCATCCAGAGCTTCAGGTCGAGTTTTGAGAACGTCTTCCATTGATTTTCTGTTCAGAAAGAGATATTAACTCTTTATCGCTCATGTTCTTCTCGGATTGAATGGATGGAGCTGGTTTTCCCAGAGGAGCCAAAAAATCATTCACTTTAACATGGTCTTTAGTCAGGGTAGATGACATATTTAGTGCTTTGTGAATGAACAGTCTTCATCCTTCAAATTAAATATGGCGTCTACCCTGACTCAATGTCCCTACAATTACAAAAAAAGTACCATATACGGTATTTTTGTAAGAACATTTTCCCTATTAAAGACAACAGCTGAATGTTAAGCATTAGGGATGATGGGATGGACCATGAGATGATAGGAATGTGTGAGCTGGTAATGAGTTTGCTTGAGGTCAGAATTATTAGGAAAATATGAGCAAACCAGGCTGTGGAAAATACATCTGTGTTGTTTATCCTTTTGATCTTTCATTCAAAAAAAAAAAAAGTACAAAAATCTAACCTTTCTTTGAAGTAAAACAATTGAAAATGGAGGCATTTTAAGATTGTTTCCCCATTCAAACACTCTTCCTCATCTTATATTGTTCAAGTAAATGGATAACAGTCGTTAACTCTTTCCCTGCCATTGATGGGATTTCCCTGCTTTCCATGTTTTTACACTGTTATACGGTAGGGGGCGCTATTAGCCATCTTTTACAGAATCAATGGATCAAAACACATGCAAAAAAAGACGCAGAAACAAGCGATAAAAGCATTTCTTATGCATGTTGTAGTCTCAGCTTTTTGTTCAAAATGTTGCTTTTTTAATGAACCTTACCAACAAGTGTTGATAAAAAAAGAATGCATGAAGCTAGAATAAAACTAGAATCATTTTTTTAATTTTTTTTTATTGCATGTTCAGATATTCATATAACAAAATATTTTGGGGGCCATGAAAATTTTGTGCAAATGATCAAAAATTTTGGCAACCTTTTTCAAAAAACACTGGCGGGGAAAGAGTTAATTATCGGCCTGATGCTGGAAATGGGGAAATTTGGGCTGGTGTGTTAAAAAATTGTAAATATGAATGAGATCATAGATATTTTATTCATAAGAATGTCTAGGGGTGCCAATAATTGTAAATGTGTATTAGAGAAAATTATTTATTTTATAAAGTGATTTCCCGCACATTTTTTTTTCTTTCTTTTTTTTTACTTTAATAAAAGTTTAGATTTTTGTGATTTTTTTTTTATGAAAGCTCAAAAGGATTAACAATGCATATTTATTCTCACAGCCTTTTTTTGCTCATAATAATTCTGTCCTCAACTGTATATTTGCATGGTGATCATGATAGGACATGCTCAAGAGTGTTGAAACGTGTAAATGTGAAAATGCAGAACAGAATATGTCTAAAATCATTCAAAAACGCATTATTTAGAAGTGTTGGTTGTTCACGGTTGCCATATTAATGTAGAATTGAACTCGTGTGCGTTTGCATGAATGATCTGAGTGGAAACTCTGGAAACCGGTTCTCCGAATAAGAAAACGGTATTGTGAGGATATTTCAGGATTCAATCACGCGTTTCTTTTTGTCGTCTACAAACGAACGTGCCTTTTGTCAAGACACTTCTTGCGTTATTTCGTTAGCCTTCAACCGCACGATCTCCTCTTCCTCGACAGCACTGATCTTCTTCTTCTCTCTAGTTTTCCTCGTCTAACACTGGAGTTTTCCTGATGGTCACAGTACTGACATTCCCTCTTTCACTCGGCCTCGTGTTCATATGTGTATTTAGCACACGTGAGGATTCATTTTAACTCAACTTTGATTCTTTGCTTCATCCTTGGATTCCTTTATTTTACAGGATTACAGTCAATACAATGAAAGTTCTGATTTTTTAAGATATAAAAAATGCTTTTATAAAAAAGAAATAAATGATATTTGATACATTTGTGTGTGTTTTGTTTATATTAAGTGTGAATTATCGTATCATATTGTCTAGTGGAGCATTATGCATTATTGGTGGAGACGTACTATTTCAGCTTAGGTTTAGTTTTTAGTAAAAAAAGATCATGTGTTTGTGGTGAAAAACTGCTTTTTTTCTCTCTCTCTCTCTTTATTTTTATTCCAAAGACAAATGCTATTGTTTGTACAGATATTGCAATTTTTTTTTACATTTTCAATCCCTCCCCAACCAACCCGGAACAGCCTTAGATGATGTTAATTAACAGTAATGGCACATACAAATAAATAAATATATAAAATATTAAATAAAAAGATAATAGCAATAATAACAATGACACAGCAAAATTTTAATTAAAAAATGCAATAGTTAATGACAGTGTCAATGTAGAAAAAAAAAGGATAGAGAGAGAAAAAAGTTGGACAACGTGTGAAAAACTACATTACCCATGATGCTGTACAGAAAAGTCCACCAATCAGAGTCAAAAGATCTTTCTAGCTCCGCCCACTCTCATAAAGCACTGCGAATATATATATATATAAACACCGAATATAAACACTTTTTATAGGCGTATCATAGTGATTCAGGATAAGACTAAACCGGTTTGGAAGATGGATATAAATTTTGTAAACTAGTTTAGTGTACCTTTAAATACTTCTCAGACGCTGAAATGAAGCTTGATTCTCTCTGCCGTGCTTGAGGGAATTAGAGAACAGCAAACGCTACGACAGCTTGGGAAAGTGGGACGTTCATTGTGCTGGAATGTTCCTCTTCAGTTCCTGAGGGATGCTGGACTGACTTAGTGTTGCTCCACTGGAGACTGACTGGAACTTATTAATTATGCCTATTCTCTGATGCTTAAATATTGTTTTTCGAAGGATTAGGGGCTAAAGGCGCACTTCGATTTTACTCTCCTCTAAACCACTAGATCATAAACATTCATAAATACTTTCATAAACATCCGCTTCAAGATGCACGTGGAAATTTGTCTGATCCGTGACGCGATCCGTGCAATTTTATAATTTTGTCATACAGCACAATATTTTATATATATAGGCTATATATATTATATAAATATATATATATTATAGATATATATATAGATATATATATTGTGGTAAATTAGAGGCAAGATCAATAAAATGCTAATTAATTAAATGTTATGAAGTGCACATTTATATAGTCGACATTTTTAAATATAATTGTTCATTTTAACTAATATTTCTGAAATTTACCAATATATTTATGGGTAATTCATACTTATAAATAGGAATCTATTTTCAAACATGTACAGTATACAGTTATATTAATATAAAAAATTTTTAATAATATTATAATAATATGATTAAAAAAATATTTTGGCATTCAGCAAGGTTTAAACGAAAAATATTTTGCTAAATATTTACTATTTTTAATTATGTAAAATATATTAAGCTGCTGTTTGCAACATATATTTGATTTTTTTCAACAACAAAAAAATATTGTACTCAGAAATGTGTATATATATATATATATGTGTGTGTATATATGTATATATACATATATATACACACACACACACACACACACACACACACACACACACACACACACGTACAATACATGTATATAGGCCTAAAGACCACTTGTTGAATTTATAAAAAAAATAAAAAATGAAACGTACAATATATGCAGTTATAAATGAATGCTGGCCATTCAGACACTGAATATGTTTGTCATTCTCACACCGATGGCTGATGCATTCAGACTAAACCAACACTAATACCTCGAGCGTTCATGCTGACTTAAATACGCAATAAATCAGCGGCTGTATTTCCATAAATCTCCCTGTGATCAGTTCAGAGACGTGTAAATAACCGTCAGGATATTATCCTTCTGGAGAGATGCTTTTAATACAGCAGATTTACACGATAATAACCTGAACCGAGGCCAGACTCCAGAACACATGCAGAATCATGCAGCGAATATCATCACATCTCTCAGAATAATATCTACATATATTACTGATATGTGATAATCACTGTTGCCATGTGGAGGATAGATTTGCTTTATGAATACATGCACAAAATGTTTAATTTTTAGAGACAATTTTAGAGTCAAATAGATGCAATTGACAATAAAAGTGCCTTGCGAAAGTATTCACACCCCTTCAGTTTTGTCTTTGCCTTATGTTGAACTGTTCAAATGACATTGTTCGCAGTCTA
>CM040830.1:37275065-37300065 GCA_022828995.1 Vimba vimba | reverse complement strand
GACGAGTAGCGCGGGAAACCTCCGTGAGTCTGAACATCATGTGACCTTCACAACCTGGAGTTTGAACTCATTACCATTATTACCATAATTACGAGATTCCAACTTGTAAACATTGTTCACATCTTCCTAGAACTCGTAATTACGGGAACTTTCTGAGAGCTCGCTTGTACCACCTGACCTGAGGGTTGATGTGTTGATGGAGTTGCTATAGAAAAACCATGGGAAAAACACAGGCCTTTATTTCCAGGAAGGAAATAACTTTGACATCACGTGTTGTTATCACGAAATTACAACATGAACATAAGAGGCCTGACCTTTCCTCGTGCTGGTCAAACTCACAAATAGTGAAGTATAAAATTCAGTTGAATTGAATTGAATTAAGCATCCAAATACTTTTTAGGCCCACCTATAAGTAAAAACCATTACTGATCATACACTAAAATAAAACCTAATATTCCTCAGTGAAAAGGCCCACATGCCGATATTTTTTTATACCAAAAAAAAAAAAAAAAAAAAAATTTTTTTTAAATCCCCCAAAATACTGATGCTAATATATATTTACATAAGTACCTTTAGTCCAAATATTTATTTTAAGAATGTACATTTATTATTTTGGCCTTTGAAGTACATTTAATAAAATATTTTGACTTTTGAAGCTGCTGCTTTATTGCAGATTCACGTCAGAATGATATTGCTTTGGTTTAGTATGAATGCAGTATAAGTCATATTAAACCTGTTCATTCTACAGATCACACTCATATATAATTTACATATAGTATATTCCAGTATATATTATACACTGACTGGCTACACTAGATCCTTCGCTAGTGAGATGAACAGGATCAGTCTCTGTCGCCTCCTGGTGGCTCAATCAGGGAAGTTGCACTGTGGGAATTCTCACTAAAACAAATTGTTTAAGGTTGCTCTTAAATTCACATTTGTTATATAAAAACAGTAAACATTATAATTAATACTTAAAACATTTATTTCAGTACCGTAGCATGTACATAACAGAAAGAGGCGAAAATCCTTCAAATGACCCTGAATATTTAAAGCAGAAATATTAATCTTATAAAGCTGAATGAATTCAAGCGCAATGTTGAAAAGTAGTGCAAGTATTCTTACATTGGTAGTCTGATTTTTATAGTTATTCATATGTGGACTGGAAAGAGTCCGGCATCATGAACTCACACACACTAACAGGCCCAGTAAAGCTTCATGTATTAATGAGCGGGTTTGAACTCTGTTCTCTGTTCATCCATCCGTCCTCCCTGGACCTTCAGCAACAGAGAGAAGAAATCTTCATCGTCCATCGGTCCTGGAGCTGCACTGCGCTGCTCCTCCAGACGGCCCTGGGCCTGAAAACAATATTCACAAGATTATTATTAACTTTTCAATAATAATAATAATAATAATATTTAAATTATGAAAAACTTTGATATAATATATATATATAATTATTTTGTTATGATCAGTTTTTTTATAATTAATTCAATAATTACATTTTTCATCACCATAATTATAATATAAAAAATAATAATAATTAAAAATAATTATATATATATATATATATATAACACAGGGGTTCTCAAACTTGTTGATGCCAAAAATATGATTTGTATATATTCATGTATAAAAAGACACGTATATTTATATATATATATATATATATATTAAGGGTGTCACGATTTCGATTTTAAATCGAAATCGATCGAAATTAATGCTCAATCTCGATCATCGAATCAAAAAATGGAATCGTCGATGCTGCCACGCCCCATATGTCACGTCAGCTCGGCTTGCCTGTAATAGGTAAAACTCCTTTTCTCAAGAATATTGAAGCCTTTATTTTAAAACGCATTGCAGCTGCACAGCGGGAGCATCATAGCTCGTCTGAGCGAGCTGTTTGCCTGTGCTGCGGCAACTGCACGAACCTATGGCGAGTTAGCAGTGGCGTGCGGTCCAACGGGAGCGCTTGGCGCCCTGCCAACCTCGAGCGCGCCAATTTGGACGCGGCTGAAGTGTATACATTCAGAGAAAACTCGCCAAAGGACTTTAGGTTTAAATCGACTCAAGCGAAGTACCTGATATGAGCGAAATAGCACGGCAAGGCAACGCAGTACTCGTTCCCTTATCTCTAAGGGAACCGAGGTTACGCAAGTAACCAAGTACGTTCCCTCACGAGAACGTTCTCTCGTACTGCGATGCAACTGTGGGAACCCAATTTAAAACACCGTGCTATTCGCCTGTGACTGCTCTGAGGAGTCCAGGGAGCCCCGGGACTATAGTAGGTAATAGGTTATATTGTTTAAGTTTCCAATTGACTTAAGATATAAGTTATTGTTACATTATGTTGTTAATAAACGTTTTAAATTTGACAATGTAGTGTGTGGTACATTGCGAACAAAGGTCAGATATTATTATATTGCATAAAAGTCTAAAAATGGCATATAGCTTGTGCTTTCAAATTTTTTTTTTTTTAAATCGAGAATCGAATCGAACCGTGACTTTAGAATCGAAAATGTAATCGAATCGAGGATTTGGAGAATCGTGACACCCTTAATATATATATATATATATATATATATATATAAATATATATATATATATATATGAAGAGTTCAGATGCAAAAGCCTCTAAGTGCCATCTGAAATTTTCTTTTAGAATGATCATTTTTATCAAGCTTGTATATTTAAGTTCAGTAATTTCACTTAAATGACAATTAATAGGTAATTTTCATTGGCATTTAAGTGAAATTACTGAACTTAAATATACGAGCTTGATAAAAATGATCAATCTAGAAGAAAATTTCTGATGGCACTTAGAGGCTTTTGCATCTGAACTATTCATACATACAGTGCAATGCATAAGTGAATACACCCATGCTAAAGTTGACTAAAAAGAGGAATAAAAAATCATATTTTGGAAATTGAACGTAATGCCTTAATTTAAAAAATGAGGAAAAATCCAACCTTTAAGGACACCAATTTTCTTTGTGAATGAATAATGTATCGTAAATAAATAAATGTTCTTCCTTAAAATACATGGTGCATAAGTGAGTACACCCCTATGTTAAATTCCCATAGAGGCAGGCAGATTTTTATTTTTAAGTATTTTTTTTTTTTTTTAGCCTTCACCATACCTAGAGATTGGCATGGTTTTATTTCAGTTAGCCTAAAAGCTAGTTTGATTTGCATTGAGAGATGATCTTATGGAAAGTACCCCATGCCAATCTCTAGGTATGGTGAAGGCTATGTGATGATGTGGGGCTATTTTAATTTCAAAGGCCAAGGGAACTTTATCAGGATGCATAGTATCCTAAAAAAAATACTTAAAAATAAAAATCTGCCTGCCTCTATGGGAATTTAACATAGGGGTGTACTAACTTATGCACCATGTATTTTAAGGAAGAACATTTATTTATTTACGATACATTATTCATTCACAAAGAAAATTGGTGTCCTTAAAGGTTGGATTTTTCCTAATTTTTTTAATTAAGGCATTAAGTTCAATTTCCAAAATATGATTTTTTATTCCTCTTTTTAGTCAACTTTAGCATGGGTGTATTAACTTATGCATAGCACTGTTTATATATATATATATATATATATATATATATATGTTGATGCCAAAAATATGATTTGTATATATATATTCATGTATAAAAACTTTTTACGTGTCTATATATATATGGGCCTGGTAAAAAAAAAGTATAATAATAATATAAAAACTTTAATAATTATCAATAAAAAAAATGTGTGCCTGGTTAAAATAAAATGTTTAAATTATTATTATTAACTTAATAATAAAACAATTTTATTAATCTGAGTAATAAAAACAAATCTGCATATAGTAAAAAAAAAACACAAACTGCAAACATGTTTTCAAAATCATGTTAACTATTTCCTCTCACTTGTGTAGATGTGTCTTTTTATACATGAATATAAACAAATCACATTTTTGGCATCAACAAGTTTGAGAACCCCTGTGTTAAGTGAACTGTATGTGTATCTTCCAGTGTTTGTAACTCGGACGTCTCAGAAGCACTCACTTGTGTGTTGACGATCATGTTGTATAAGTCCTCTTTGGGAGTTTGCGTGGGAAGCTTTCGGGGGACCTCTGTGACCTTGCAGCTGCTCTTCCTCAGTTTGGCTTTGCTCAGGACGGGCGGGGGGGCGTTCAGGAGCTCGGCTCGCTGCTCGTCCAGGCGACGGCCCTGAGAGGTCGCCAGCAGGTCGAAGAACTCCTCCTTCTGCAGGGACGTCATGGAGGAGAACACCACTGTGTGGAGAGAGAGAAAGGTACTTTTAAAGGTGACATTATATGCCCCTTTTCACAAGATGTAATTCTGTCAGGACCACTATCGTCAAATACGATTAACAATTAGCATACAGTATGGTTCTGTTCTGGGCAAGAACTAGCCTAGCATGGATAAGAGTAGCAATAACCCCCCTTAGGGTAAACAGAACAGAACAAGCATGAATGTATGCAGATATCATTAAAGGGATACTTCACCTCAGGAAAGATGAATGTGTATTTAAAATGGGTCATTTATGTAGAAGAAATGTGAAATTATTTTTGAATTTGGAGCTTTGTAGACTGAGAAAAGCCAGAAAATGTATTTTTGGCCCATGTGGATGAAAGACAACAACTCCCAGAATGCACTTGCTTCGCTGCCCTACGAGGCCACTCCCAAGCCACTCCCAAGCCACGCCTACCGGTAAGAGAGCGCAGTTAAACAAGGGTAGGCTACTAGTGAGTCTCCGTGACGACTCGAGTCTGCCCGGGATTTCGAGATCGCACAAAATGTCCAGGATTCGGCTTTTTCGTTCTACAGTCGCCATTCATCATGTTTACTGTGGCGAGCGAGGACGAGGCTGACGGCCGCGGGAGAACGGCGCGAGGGCAGTGGCGTGATTACTGATGAGCAAGACGCACCGGTCTCGTATCTCTCACGGAGGAGCGGGAATTTTCTTAGCAATGCTAAAACGCACATCAACCGATCACTTGTTTAGAGTTCATGTAAACACTACATTCAGATTCACCAATCGGAATGAATTCAGTTAGATTGAAACAAAAGGTGTGCATGTAAACAATGAATGGCGACTGCAGAACGCAAAAGCCGAATCCAGGACATTTTGGACGATCTCGACGGCCGGACATGTCCGCTAAAAAGAGGATGGTAACCCCTACTACTCAGCTTTCTCCACAGAGCAAGAGCCTGCTAGCTTAGCTTCCAAAGAAAGACGGCTGACACTGTGTGTACATTCTGTGAGTGAGATCCCCCCCTCTATGGGTGGGTTGAACACATGAGGGACAGCTCCTCCTACTGGCTGTAGTCTTTAGCCTCTGGCCTAAAAATCCTCATATGACGCAAAACGATTTTTGCGACTTCAGAGGATTTTTTCCAGACAAAAAATACATAAATCTCTCGTCTCAGGGGGATATGAGGGTGGAAAGCACAGTAATTTGAAAATACTACAGGTTTTCTACTAATACAAAGCTTAATGCTAAATCCTGAAGTATCCCTTTAAAGGTGCATTAAGCAACTTTTCATGTTAAAAATACCCGTTTTTCTAACCCATACATGCTTAAACAATTGCCTGATGGGCTGAATGAGCCCTTCTATGATCACTGCGGTTGCCTCTATAATCCTGTACAGTAAAATAAATAAGAGGGATTCGGGACGGAATCGACTGGGCGTGACGTCATGCGCGTTCACGCTCACCTGGTTATGTCTGGCAGGTTTGTGTATTCGCCGCCATTATCCGCATCAGCGAAGACAACTCGAGCGACTTTTGCAAAAGTAGGAGATGGATTCAAAGAGACCGGCTTCTAGTTCATCCCAAACCCCAACGCAAACTCCATGTAACCGCATGCACAACTCTGGTTGCAGTTTCGCGTGTCGCCAGAAGGGGGCATAGTTCTGCAAAAACTCAGAGACTTGCGCAATGCACCTTTAATTCAAGATTTTAAAGTACAACATAATCGAGAATTTATTCTGATTCAAAGGGGAATCAGAATGCCAAATCCTGACTGAGACAGGTGGAGCTGGGGAGGGAGGAGGGTAATCAGCTCCTGAGAAACGCGATAGCCGCTGATAATCCTGAAGGAGCTTATATATGTATACAGTGATAGGCATCCTATAAGTAGACGTGGATCAGCTGAAAGTCAGATCTCTCATCTCACCACACCAGAGACCCAAGTTCGAGCCCGGCTCGTGACAGAAAAACCGAGTCACCCATGGACCTGGAGACACGCGGTTCCGAGGACCTGTTGGCTGTGATCACTCAACATCTTTCCAGCGCCATGAAGCTGTTCTCAGCCGACAAGAAGAGCTGATGGCCAAACATTCTCAATGATGAGTTCCATCCGCTCGCTCTTTGAACGCCTCCCCGGGCCTTCACCGTCCTCTGTATCACTCCCGAGTGGCGACAGTCCCCGACTACCACCTCCCAAGCCCTTCGCTGGAGATCCTGCCAGGGATTCCTCACCCAGTGCTCCCTAACCTTCGAGCTCCAACCCTCAAGTTTTCCCATGTGCCGTTCCAAGATTGCTTATATTATTATTATTATTCTCTCAGACAAGGCTCTCTCCTGTGGCAGTCCCAGGAGGTCTGTTGTGGTTCCTACGCGGCATTTGTGGAAGAGTTCCACCTGGACAATCGTCTAAGGAGCGGAGATCGGCTCCAGGTGTCTTAGTCCCAAGTTCCTCTGGGCCGGTCTGTTTCTCCAACTTGTGTTCCTTCGTCCAGAGCTTTCCCGGCTTTTGAACAGCTTCAGGATTCCACGGAGGACATGCAGTTGGGCCGTTCCAGGCTTTCTCCCAACAAGAGGGAACGTCAAATCACATTTATTTATATAGCGCTTTTTACAGTACAGATTGTTTCAAAGCAGCTTTACAGAGATAACAGGAAGATAATGCAAAAAAGTTTGTTTCCAGAAGAAAATAGCGTCACAGTCCAGCTTAAATAAGTTCAGTGATGTTTCATTTTTTTTAAAGTTATTCATTTAGATTATTTATATATATATATATATATATATCGTTCAGCTCAGTTCAGTTCTTGTATAATAGTGTCAATGCAGGCAGATCAATAGTATTGTTGAATATTAAATTAAATGTTAAATTTAATGTCCCCAACTAAGCCAACCAAGCCAATGGCAACAAAGGTGGAAAAAGGCGACAGTGGCGAGGAACCAAAACTCCATCAGGGCAGAATGGAGAAAGAAACCTTGGGAAAACCCAGGCTCAGTCGCTCAGTTCTCCTCTGGCCAATGAACGAACAGTGTATGATTATGATTCAGGCATTACAGGTCAGAAGTCAGACTGGTTTGGAACAATCAGAATACTATCCAGTTCCATCTGGTTTAAGATCAGAGTCATCCCACCGGGATGGAGACGGGTTTGTTGAGGATCAGTGCTGATGACTGTCGTGTCGATGAGGCCTTCGATGAGAGTCTAGTTGACACACGTTGCATGAAGGAGCGTCAGTGCCTCTACAGCGGTGCTTCCGGACACTTCTGCTCTACTTGCCCCAAGCTTTCGGGAAACGCCTGTCCCTGCCCAGCTACGGGAGGGCTGTGATGGGGAAAATTAGAGCTCCTCCCACTAACACTGATCGATTCCGGCGCCGCAGGCAACTTCCTGGATCTAACCTTGGCTAAGGAAATTAAGATCACTACCCAACTACTTCCTCAACCCCAGGCAGTCACAGCCTTGGATGGCAGACCTCTGGAACCAGGCAAAGTAACAGAGGCGACTCAGTCCCTGTGTCTTATCATCTTTCAACACCAGCAGGAGGAGACCTTCTATCTCATTGACTCCCCCGAGTATCCTATTATCCTGGGTCACCCTTGGCTGCGCAGACATAATCCCCAGATTGACTGGCCTGCTGGCACCATTCTGAGCTGGGGATCCACTTGCCAACTCACCTGCCGGCTACAGAGTCCCTCTGCCCCTAGTTCTGAGTTTCAAGAGTCTGTTGACCTGTCCCGAGTCCCTAGTGTTTACCATCGGTTCAAAGCAGTGTTCAGCAAGTCCCGGGCTACCTCCTTTCCACCTCACCGCACTCACGAATGTGCCATTGATCTACTCCCTGGTTCCTGCCCTCCCAGGGGTCGGATCTTCTCCTAATCTTCACCCGAGCGCTCAGCTATGGATACCTACATTAGGGAGTCCTTGGCATCCGGTATCATCCACACCTCTACCTCGCTTGGCTGGGGTGGGCTTCTTTTTTGTAGAGAAGAAAGACGGGGGTCTTATGCCTTGTATTGACGTTCTCCGGGACCTGCTCAATCTATTCGTCTTCAAATACCTGGACAAAATCCTCATCTTCTCGAGGTCACTGAAGGAGCATGAGGGGCATGTTAACAGAGTTCTCCAGAGACTCCTTGACAATCATCTCTACGTAAAACCCGAGAAGTGTCAATTTAATTTTCCCAGACTCAGTTTCTTGGGTTCATCGTCACTCCTAGCCACCTGGAGATGGACCCTAAGGCAGTCCACAACTGGCCCACACCTGCAGTCAAAGAGGTTCAACGTTTCATTGGCTTTGCGAACCTCTATAGGAGGTTCATTAAGAATTTCAGCCTTGTTGTGGCCCCCTTGACGGTGCTTACCAAGGGATGAGGAATCTCAAGCACTGCTTCACTTCCGCTCCTATTCTTTTGATCCCTGACCCAGAAAGATCTTTCGTGGTGGAGGTGGACGCCTCAGAGGTGGGGGTGGGGGCCATCCTGTCACAGAGGGGTGAGGATGGAAAATTACACCCTTGTGCCTTCATGTCTCGCCACCTTGTCTGATGCCGAGCACAACTACCACGTGGGGGATCGAGAGTTGCTTGCGGTAAAACTTGCCTTGGAGGAGTGGCACCATTGGCTTGAGGGGCTCAGCATCCTTTCCAGGTTCTCACGCACCACAAGAACCTGGAATATCTCCAGCAGGCGAAGCGGTTGAATACGCGGCAAGCGCGATGGTCCCTGTTCTTACAGACCCGACACCAAGAATGTCAAGCCGGATGCCCTGTCTCAAGCCTACTCTCCCGAAACACGAGAGAAGCCCTTGGCATCGATTATTCCGAGGTCTAGAGTCGTCACGCTTCTTCAGTGGGAACTAGAAAGAGTGGTACGAGGGGCCCTTGCCCATGAGCCTGATCCAGGCGGTGGTCCTGCTGGACGCCTGTATGTTGCCTTTCTGCCCGGGCCTGGGTCTTGCAGTGGGCCTGGGTCTCCTTCGGACCTCCCAGAGATACCAAAACCAGGCTAACTTACAGGTCAAAAAGTTTGGTTAGCCACTAAGAACCTGCCCCTGCGGATCCAAAGAAGCTTTCCCAGAAATACATTGGCCCTTTTCGCATAGCAAGGAAAGTTAACCATGTTTCTTATCGCTTGTTTCTCCATCGCTCCTTTAGAATTAACCCCACGTTTCATGTCTCATTAAAACCTGTCTTGTCTTCTGCCTTTTTTTCTCCCTTCTCCCTACTGTTTTTATTCATTTTGTGTTTTCGTGCAAGTGAGATGAGTAAATGCATGTTCACATTTAGTCTAGAGCTAAAACAACCATCATGTTTACACACAACACCTCCTCACTTGATCTCTCTCAGCATGTAGGAGAAAATAGGAGAAAAACAACAGTGTTGTGTAATATGGCCATACACAATGAGATGTCTTCTTGATGGACTTAATATTTGTAAAGATGTAGTCTCTCTCGTCAAACTCTAATATTTGTCTAATATCTCTAATATTTGTCAAACTCTAAATAAAACTAAACTAAACATGAGGACAGGAGAGCTGTCAGTCAATAAATGTGAGGAAGTAACTAGCGTTACTTATTTGAAAGAGTAGCTTAGATATTTTGTTGTAAATTGAAAAAGTAATGCGTTACTTTACTAGTTACTTGAAAAAGTAATCTGATTACGTAACTCAAGTTACTTGAAATGAGTTACCCCCAACACTGGTCATGAGAGCCCTGCTGAAGCCCTGTGGTGTGTTAATATGCTGAAATGTGTGTGTCTTCACCTCTCTGGCTGTGGGCTCGGAGTTGGTGTGTTATTATGCTGAAATGTGTGTGTCTTCACCTCTCTGGCTGTGGCGGGGAGTGCTGGGCTCGGAGTAGCATCTTCTACGGTGTTCCAGGCGGAACGAACAGCGCTGGTCGTTGAGCCGTCGGCCCTCCTGTAACGCGAACAACAGCTCACACAGAGCGTCAGGGAAATCTGGAGATAACCTGTGAACCTGAGCACAAGGACAACAGATCATAGCACATCTAAACATCCACAAGATTATAGATATGGCTTAGTTTCAGATTGCTTAGCAAAAAAAAAAAAATATTATACATTTATGGGTGAACAAATTCAGTAAGAACATGGATATATGGTTATATGGATATGTGTGTGTGTGTGTGTGTGTGTGTGTGTGTATATCCATGTTCTTACTGAATATAGTTGTTCACCCATAAATGTCAGATTACGAAAGTACAATTATTATCACCTTTTTATATATATATATATTTTAATTATTATTAACTTTGTTTAACACTATAATAATAATAATAACAATAATAATATAAACGACTTTAATTATAATAATTTAAAAGAATAAATATTGTGGGCCTGGTTTAAATAATAATAATAATACTAATAATATGAAAAACTTTATTAATAATAATGCATATGAAAAATGAAATATACATGGGCCTGGTAAAAAAAAATTAAAAAAAATATTATTAGCTTTTTTCATAATAATAATAATACTAATAATGTAATAATAATATAAGATTGTCAGATTACGAAAGTCCAATGGATTGCATACGCAGTATAATGATGACATTAAATGCTGAAAATTCAGCTTTGATCACAGGAATAAATTACACTTGACTATATATTCACATAGAAAACATCTGATTTACATTGCAAAAATATTTTAACATTTTTACTGTATCAAATAAATACAGCCATGGTGCACAGGAGAGACTTTGAAAAAACATTAAAGAAATCTTACCGACCCCAAACTTTTGAACAGTGTTTATACTAATATATAAGCTAAAAAGTCTAATGAATTAGCATTATCTGGTAGCATATTTCACAGCCTAAAAACTAGAAGAGACGAGCCCTTCAACAGTCCCGCCCCAAACACGTCAGCACAGGAAAGAAACGGCATTTGTCGAGCCATGGCATGCATTTAGACACATTATTATTATTATTATTATTATATTATAACTTTACCATTGGCTTTGCATCAGGAAGGCTCAGTCTGTGTTTGGGCCGCAGCTTTACTTCAGCTTGAGCATCTGTTTTTTCTTCTGGCATCTTGTTTTGTTCAGTCGTCCCGCTTGACAATCCCTCCTCATTTTCTGTATCATTCTCACAGCCCATGTGATCGTCCACCTGATGCTCTAGACTCTCCTCGCTCATTTCTATTGCTTCACTCTCACTTTTCCCTACTTGGACATTGTTGTGATCATGTGAGCTTCCCTCTGTGTTTTCATCAGTCGTCCGAACTCTCAGGACGCTCCTTCCTCTCTCTCCGCTGTTTATCACATCCGAAGGTTCGTCCCCTTCTTCCAGAATGAGAAGAGCTTCCAAATCCTTGTCGTCCGCTGAGGTTTCAACTTTGACCTCTGAGAAATCCATCATAACGTATGCAGAGCTCTCCATAGAAGAAGATATGAGAACCTATAAAAATGCAGACTGCTAATTTACATATATTGTACAAGTCAAGACATATGAGCCATACTGTACGTTGGCGTCATAGATACTATCTAATGCCACTTTTTTAAAGCATGGAATATGACAACTAGATTAAATGTTTTCAATGCACAACAATAACAACAATATCTGTCCTTATTTCAGTCGGCTAGATGTTGTTGGGTGACATTTTATGGCCTGCTTACCTTCTCAACCTTAGAAGAGTTAAAATGAGGTCCTCTGAGCGGAATGTCAAGTAAAGCCCACATGCATCTCACCTCCGTGTACGAACATGCAATAACTCCCACATATCTCAGCCAAACTTAAGAGCGTCTCTCACAAACGAATCTAAAAAGAGCTAATAACTGACACGATGCCTCAACAACTTCACTGTCTCACTGTCTCACTGTCTGCTTGTCTCTTCCTGTTCCTCTCTTATGGCCCTGATCCACCCCTATTTATCTGGCCCCTTTCATTTGCACAAGCGGAGTAGCTTCGAGTATAGAAATGCACTGATGATACACTCTGCTAAACAAACTTTAGTTTGAATGCTGTGCTTTTTTTATTATAATAATATTAATGACGCTCAACAGCTCTGAAAGACTTGCATGTTGAAACCGGCTGTCTGTTTGTTTAACAGTCTGTGGTTTTGCAGATTTCCTGTTGACTACAAGCAAAAAGAGAAGTTGGTGGCATAAGACACGAGAAAACGAATTCAGTATCTAGCAGTTAAACGAAGATATTCACACTTCATTTAGCACAGAGAAACAAGTCCTGTTTCTCCCCCATGTTAATCACGCATCTCAGACCTAAAGCCTCCAGGCCATAACCTGATGCATGCAAGAATATCATATTTCACGAGTAGAGCAAGGGTGAATCTCATGAAAACAGGCAAGAACAAGTTCAGAGGTCACATTTCACCATACAATCAATTGAAATAAATCATATTTTAATTAATTTTTATTAAATAATTGTATTTTATTTAAACATTTCTTCCCCAAGAAATTGATCTTCTCTCTCTCTCTCTGTTTTTTTTTTTTATTTTTTTTTTTTACTTATTTAATTTCCATTATAGCCACTCGATTCTCATTCTCATTCATATTATTATTAGTGTAATAAAATACATTTTTGCCTGGTTTCACAGGCGAGGCTTGACGCTATCTCTCAGACTAAAATGCATGTTTGAGCTGTCTTAACCCAAAGCAACTTGCACTGACATATCATATCATATCATATCATATCATATCATATCATATCATATCATATCATATCATCTCATCAGTGTCATTGTTTTGTCACACCAGTAATGTTTTTTAAAGGCATGTTTATAAAAGCTACTTAAAAGTCTTAGTTCAAATAAGGCCTAGTTCTGGCTAAGCCCTGTCTGTGAAACCAGGCCATAATTATTTAGATCCCTATTATTTTTATTATTTACGTTTCCTTTGCAATTATTTTTTTCCTTTTGATTTTTGGATGAAATGTGAACTGAACATTCATTCACAAAGACCTCAGATGAACTTTATCATGGGTGTGCATTTACATTTTCTGGGAGCAGAGATGCACATGTTGATTGGACTTTATTGGATGAGGTTTATTTACTTTAACCTCTCTGTGTATTCTGTATTTGACCCATGCAATATGACTCAAAATGTGCTTATATATTGACTTCTGCTTTTGTATGATGTCTGTTTCCATGCAAGGCCACGTTTTTTGCCTGTCAATCGCTAGGGGACTCTAGTGTGGTGATGCATGGACACACTCTCACTCACAGTCACACACACGCTTCTAGATTAATGTTCTGCTCAGGATGTTGCAGCCGCAGCAGCCCATCACAGGCAACGGGCCCAGCGCAAGCCGCGGTCTCGGGTTGAGCGTCCACCCGGGAATGCATCCTCTTAACCCGGTGCACCCGCCCTCTCAACACCGCCCCGATGGAGACCCCGCGGGCCTCGAAGGCAGCGAAAACGGACACGACAACCGCCGAGACATTGGAGACATACTGCAACAGATCATGACGATCACCGACCAAAGTTTAGACGAAGCTCAAGCAAAGTGAGTTATTTAAAAATTATTATTTTTTTAAAAAAACTTAAAAGTTTAGCATTGCGCTAACGACCGCGTGAGACACGGGTATGCTAAAACAGATAGTGATCTATAATTTATAAAAATTGTAATGACATTACACGCGTTAAGTTACACAAACACACTTTAATTTGATATTTAAGAAGGGCTAATGTATAAAAAAAGTTAAACAATTATTAGCATGTGTGCTGAAGTTCACGAGCTTAGCCGCTATTGTTTACGTTTTTCTTGACTTAAAACAAACTCTTTATCTTCAGTTTTGCAATATATGTCCCAAAATAATGATTCCCTAAATGTTAGATGCGCTAAAGTCTAATCACTTATATGTATCTTATTACTAAAGTAACTTTATTTTTATTCACAAAAGCACAAATCACTGCCTGAAGCTAAGATGAAATGCTAACGTTAATGTGTCAGGAGAATCGGAGTGTTTAAGGAGTAACGTTATAATAATGCATTCAAAATACTTAAATTGTGTAAAGCTGGGGTTGTGGAATATTTTGGTAGCAACACGATTTCAACCTTTATATATTTAATGCGAGTCACAATTGTAGCATGCTAATGTTAGCTAACTGACTTTTGTTTGTTGTTTTGTGACAGAAAACACGCTTTAAACTGTCATCGGATGAAACCGGCTTTATTCAGCGTCCTGTGCGAAATTAAAGAGAAAACTGGTGAGTAATGTGCACGCATTTTGTGTTTAAAGTGGTAAATACCATAACTGAAACTTTATAATTAGTTTAAAAGTTGGCAGGGGATTCAGCACAGGCGCCATGTTCTGCAAGAACAAAGCCAGACAGTGTATACCTCATAAAAATACAACATTTTCCCTAAAAAATAACTTATGTTAATTCTTGTATATAAATATATTCTCACACTCCATCGTTTGCATGCAATTCTCAATTATTTGAATGTTAGAATTGCACTATTTACACAATAATAGCATAATGATAATGGGTTTGACCAGGTTTGCAGCTTCTAAAAATAAAATAAATCAAACATTGCTCTCAAATAATAACAATTTCATACCAAAACAGTGTCAAACCATATTATTTGCATGTTATACCCAATTATTTGCTTGCATTAGAAATGTTAATATAGCACTTTCAGCATACCAATAACAAATGGTTACTGGTTTGCAGTTCTTAAAAACCAAATAAACATTTTTCTTGCAAATATTCAGCAGTATCGGCTCAATACAAGCGTTATAATCGCAAACCTTGTTGTTTGTAAGTGACACCACTTTTTTGCACGTGTAAGAATAGCAGTAGTATGGTAATTGGCTTCTTTGAGAAACTCATAAAGCAAAATAAATAATCAAAAGCAAATAATCTTTACTCCCTCCGGTATATCAACACAAACCCTTCTATTTGCTATTTGCAGTAATGTTTGCGTAATGTCTTTGGTTTGTATGAAGACTAAGTTTAGGGAATCCCATAAGAGGACTGAAATGTTTACTGCGATGGTTAGTAATTAAATGGCTTTGTGCCTAATGGAGTCGTTTAATTTCCGTGGTCTGGCACGCTCCCATGGCGTTGCATGCTGTGTGTCATCAATCATACAGCACTGCCGTACACTGTTTATTGCACAGGGCTTTCTTGAAACACTGACCTTCACATTGTAAAGTATATAAATAAAAACTCTTCCAGTTAGGGTCTGTGTAATATAATAAAGCTGTACTTAAAGGTGGCTGCTATGTTCAAGCATGGATGACACACATACTGTCAAAATGACTCATCCTGCTTAATGCTTTGTCCTTGACTGAAGCACTTAACCTCGTGATTATACTAATGATTAGAGTGTAATGGAAATTAATTCAGATTTATCTTGCATTTATCTCAACTGCCTTAACAGTATCTGACATCCTTGAAAAGATTTTTAATACCTTATTTAATCTCGGTTTTAAATTTTAATTACCCAAAGTATAGTTTTGGCATATAAATAGCTAGAGCAGCTGGTTTGGCATTAAGTCAAGTCACCTTTATTTCTATTGTGCTTCATACAGTACAGATCGTTTCAAAGCAGCTTTACAGAGATAACAGGAAAAGGATTCAAGAATGCAAACAGTTCCTTTCGGCTAAACATACGTACAGCATCTCTAAGAGAAAATAGTGTCATTGTTAAGTCAAGTTATATCTTTGAATTATATATATATATATATATATATATATATATATATATATATATATATATATATATATATATATATATAATATATATTATTAATGTGTTTTATTGATATGCATATTGTGCATTAGTGATGTCAATCAAGAATAACTTGAAAAATATCAATATTCAATAGCACTGGGAACACTGCCACATATACCACCATACATATAATTTGTTATTATCTTATAAATTTTTTATAATTTGGGTAATTTAGATGCAATATCTTACACACAGCACAGGGAGGCTTTATTTGAATTGTTGAACTAAATTTACACAAGAAAAAGATAAGTAAACAGTCAGTAATAAAATAAGAAACAATAGCACAAATAAATACATTAGAATAAAGAGACTAATTAAATAAACACTGCTTTAAGTATTTCAGGTGGGTCTAACAGTTGTATTTAGGTAAGAAATATTACAGAAATGAATGTAATCAAATGTAAAATAACACCGGATAGTCCTCATTGTAAAAAAATTAATTGCAGATTAATGCTCACAAATAAAAGATATTCAGTCAAGAGCAGCGAGTGATTTTGATTAACATGACAGACGGCAGCCGGTTTATTAGGCTGCTGTCACTTTAAGAGCTTATGCACGGATCCAATATACTGTTACACTGTTAACTATTTACCTTCCAAAACTGACTGTATTTACATAAATACTCACCAAGATGGACTTTTTGACATCATTTTGTATGTATTTGCTTCTTTAAGTGCAATAAGCCACGGAAAACAAGTCAATTTGGTTCACTTATATAGATCAGTGGTGCGCACGCTTTTGGTGTGCAACCTGCGGGAATGCTAGAGTTTTGCTATTAAGCATCTGGTAAATATAATATGTTGAATATTAATGTATGAATTTCTTCTCTCAGGTCTTTCCATGAGAAATGCTCAGGAGGAGGAGCCTCCAGACCCACAGCTCGTGCGATTGGACAACATGCTTCTGGCCGAAGGTGTGGCCGGTCCAGAAAAAGGGGGCGGAGCCGCCGCTGCGGTTTCCGCGGCTACCAGCTCTGGCGGGATGTCACCTGACAGCTCATTGGAGCACTCCGACTATAAAAGCAAGTTGAGCCAAATTCGGAACATTTACCACACAGAGCTGGAAAAATACGAGCAGGTACATATCGCTGCCGTTGTGCTGGGTAGCCACGCCCTCAGGGACATCTCATTGGTCCAACATCCTGCTTCGCAAAGCTGTAAATGCCTTGGTTCTGGAAGTATTTTTCCATTCATGTTTTTTCCCATAGGGATTTTAAACAAGTCTTTGGTTAAAGAGTTAGCAAAAAGTATTTAAAAATCAGAGAAAAAGATAAAGACTGTGAACTTAACGGCTTTAATGCGGGAAAGAACTACAATCCCATGAAGCATTGCGAGTGATGTAATTGATTTAAAAACGACTGAGAAATATGAAACCTGTTGATTTAAAAAAAAAAAAAATATTCAAGCAGTTTGAGAGACATTTGCAGTGCTTCATGGAAGTGGGCGGGGCTATGTGCTTGTTTCGACTCTCTGATTGGTGGAGATTTCACTGCGGAATCTTGGGGAATGTAGTTTTTCATCAATTTATAAAAAATAAATTATAATAATGTGAGTTGATGGCTTCAACAAAAGTACATCGACTAACAGCTAGCTCACAGTAGGTCTGTCTCTAATGGTTTATTGTTCAAAATGAATTTTCCTATGAAGAAAATGAATGTGATTTTTACTTCTGGAACCCCGACTGTTGCATCTATTGAGCTTGAGCTTAAAATTCAACATGATTTGTTGTGTTGTGTCAGTTTGCACCACGTTCTCCTTTCAGTGAGGACAGGAAATGAACCTCTGATGCACTTTGTCACAGAAAGGAGCTGTTTTGTAATGTCATTGCTGTCTACAGGCCTGCAGTGAGTTCACGACCCATGTGATGAACCTGCTGAGGGAGCAGTCTCGCACCCGGCCCGTGTCTCCGCGCGAGATCGAGCGCATGGTGAACATCATCCACCGCAAGTTCAGCTCCATCCAGACGCAGCTCAAGCAGAGCACCTGCGAAGCCGTCATGATCCTGCGCTCGCGCTTCCTGGACGCCAGGTGCGTTCGGCACTGCCGTATTGAGTTTCTGCTGTAGAGTAGCGGTAGGGCTGCACAGTTTGAGGGGGAAAAATGTCAAATAAAAAATTGCAATTGCAATTTAAAAAAAAAAATCTGTTTGCTGTGCTAGTTTGGCAAAAATGTTGGAATAATATAGCTATATAATAAAATTATAAAAATAATAATAATAATAATTATTATTATTACTGAATGTAAATAAAAAAATGAAATAAAAACACAATAAGAAATATTGCTAAAATAAAAAAGATTACTTAAGAAAAATAATGTAATGATCTTTTTTTTTTTACCTTACAACAGAAAAATTACAGTGCTAATATTTATTAATAAAATACAAATATTATTTAAAAACGAATATTTATCATTTTAACAATTTATTTATTTATTTTTAATAGAAATTGCGATTGTGATTTTAAAAAAAAGGTTGCTGTGTTTGTAGGGCTGCGGAGTTTGGCCAACATTTTGGAATTATATATCAATATAGCTATATAATAATAATAATAATAATAATAATAATAACAATTTATTATTATTATCTTTTTACTCAATTTAAATTGCTCAATAAAAACAAAATAAGAAATATTGCTCAAATAAAGGATTATTTAAGAAAAATAATATAATAATAATTTTATTTTACCGTACAGCTTACAACTTTATTAAAATATCTTATTTTTTTGACTATAAAATATTTAAAAACAAATCTTTATTATTTTGTAAAACATTTTTAATTTTTAAAAAATTAAATCACAAAATGAATATAGCCATTTAAAAACAATTATAATAACTAAATGTAAATATAAAAATAAAATAAGAAATATTACTAAAATAAAAATTTGATTATTTAAAAAAAAAAAAAATTCTTAATTTCTTCATTTTCAGACATTAAACCATCAAACTGACAGAAACAGCAGGACATATTTTGTTAATATGCTTTAATCATTGTAATTAGCGCACTAATGAATCAGGATCACAAAGTGCATTTTGTTTTCTGCATTTAGACGAGACAAATATCTGACTGTGAAATCTTCTTGCTTTGTCAGACGCAAGCGGCGTAATTTTAGTAAGCAGGCCACGGAGGTGCTGAACGAGTACTTCTACTCGCACCTCTCGAACCCGTACCCGAGCGAGGAAGCCAAAGAAGAGCTGGCCAAGCAGTGCAGCATCACCGTGTCTCAGGTAAGAGCCGCTCTGTTTAACAGCTGGGTCTCCTCCAGTGTTTGAGGAGCGCTTGGCTCTCGCTGCACGACGGGGGCGTCCCGTCATCACAGGGGGATCGGTTTCATTTTAGCTCTGAAATCGTGACAGGTGTCCAACTGGTTTGGCAACAAGAGGATTCGCTATAAGAAGAACATTGGGAAGTTCCAGGAAGAGGCCAATCTGTACGCCATGAAGACGGCTTTAGGAGCGACACAGAGCGAGGAATCGCCACACACCCCAAACTCCACTGGTTAGTTGGACAATATATGCAATACATATTAATAAACACTAACATTTACCTATACATGTGTGTGTGTAATATATATATATATATATACACTCCAGTGTGTGACCCTGGACCACAAAACCAGTCACATGGGTCAATTTTTTAAAATTTGGATTTACACATAATCTGAAAGCTGAATAAATAAGCTTTCCATTGATTTGATTCCATTGACCTAACATGGTTTGTTAGGATAGGACAATATTTGGCCGAGATACAACTATTGAAAATCTGGAATCTGAGGGTGCAAAAAAATCGAAACATTGAGAAAATCGGCTTTAAATTTGTTCATGTTCGCGATTGTGTTGCATTCACTCACAAAAATAAATGTTTTATATATTTACGGTAAGAAATTTACAAAATATCTTCATGGATCATGATCTTTACTTAATATCCTAATGATTTTTGGCATAAAAGAAAAATCAATAATTTTGACCCATACAATGTATTGTTGGCTATTGCCACAGATATACCCGTGCAACATGTGACTGGTTATATATATATATATATACACACTCCAAACTCCACTGGTGGTTAGTTCAAGTCGGGGTTTTTTTCACACTAGTCTCTAGGGATTTAAAATTTGCTTGGACAATATATGCAATACAATAAACAGTAACATTTGCCTATATATGTAATATGTATATACAGTACCGGTCAAAAGTTTGGAAACATTACTATTTTTAATATTTTTGAAAGAAAAACTCATCTTATGCTTGTCAAGCCTGCATTTATTTAATCAAAAATACAATAAAAACAGAAATATTGTGAAATATTATTACAATTTAAAATACCTGTTTTCTATGTGAATATACAGTAAAGTGTAATTTATTCCTGTGATCAAAGCTGGATTTTCTGCATCATTACTCCAGTCTTCAGTGTCACATGATCCTTCAGAAATCATTTGATACTCAGTTATCATCAATGTTGGAAACAGTTGTGCTATATATATATGTGTGTGTGTGTGTGGTGGGGGGTGTGTGTGTGTGTGTGTGTGTTAGGGCTGGGAGAAAATATCGATAACCTAACTACCGCAATTTTTTTTGTTTACGATTTTAAAATAGTTTTTTTTGTCCCAGAATCGATATGAATTCAAATGAAATAGCTTTATTTTTGTCCTTGCTTACAAGCGAGGTTGACTCGTTTGTAATTGACGAGTTAGCCACTTTTGAAATGTCATTATCTATGAGTGTTGAAAAGCCCTCGCGCTGCTCATATGCAGAGAGATAAGACCATAGAGCTGCACAATTAATCTTTAATAGATTGTGATCTCGATTCAAACACACGCAATCTTCTTCCATTTTGTCTGTCTATTTGATAAAATCATATCTCAACATTAGAATCTGTGTTGGCGCTCACCCGGAGAGAGTCGTCATGAAACCGCTTCACAAACAGTCTTTTCAACCTCGTAGTATCATTATTTCTGTGATGCAATAGTTCAAACTATCATAGAAGTACTTGGATAAAAGTTTAAAGTTCAAATATGAACACTGATGTCTACAGTAGCGATCAAAATCAGCTTTTGATAGAAACTCTGTGCTTAAAATAACGCATTTATCAATTACATTGTGACAATTGTTAAAAAATGTATTTATTGAATCATTTATTAAAGAGAATGTAGTATTGTATGATGCTTCTGAAATAAAACTCAGAAAGATGTGATGATTTGTTTTTGTAAATATGAACATCATGTACAGTCTTTATAAGTGTGTGATTTACCTTTTCCCGATGGTCTAGTGTTAAAAAAATAAAAATACTAATTGCAATGCATATCGAATCTGCACACAAGTATCGTGATAGAATCAAATCGGGAGATGGGTGTATCGTCCCAGCCCTAGTGTGTGTGTGTGTGTGTGTATAAAACTGTAACAGTAAACTGTATGTAAATGTGTATTTTTCCCATATAAATGCACTTTACACTGCTGGCGAGACCTCGTTAATCCATAATGAAACTCATCAGCATCGATTAGTTGCAGTATTTGTTGTAACGATTAGGTTTTTCATGTATAGCCGCGTTTCCACCCCAGGAACGAGGGACTCTGGGCTGGGAATCAGGAATCAGGGTCTAAATGCACATCCGCTCGCGAGTTAGCAACTTTTTCAAAGTTCAGGAACTTTCAGGGGCGGGACTTGAGCGCTGAACATGCTGATTGGTCGAGTTCATGCCGCATTTTGATTGGTTGACTCCACGGAGCATTTTATTTAACCTATTTTATTATATAGGTTCAGGCTTTATTAAGCTTAAATTCAGAGGATGAAATCCGGCGGGAACTGTAAAGTCGCGCGTAGTCGTACGTCGCCGGACTATTTGCCTAATCTTCGCGGATCCGAGTGTGCATTCTGTACGATAACTGTTGTAATCTGCTTTATTAGCTGCTAATTAGCAGTTCTCACTGTTTGAGCTTAAATACTTTTGTTCTATATAATTGGTTTAGGCCTACACATATTGTTTTTAACTAAAAGAAAAACCTAAGATGCATCGTAAGCGTGTTGTGTGTATTGCCTAACCATAAGCTTGTTCATAAATGGTGACAAAAACGTTTAAAAAAAACGTTAACTTAAAAAATATCGTCCTTCTCGTTTAACGTTATTTAAATATTCGAATAGTCGATTTTTTTGAGCCCGAATTTTCAAATTCAATATTTTAGAAAAATGCCCATCCTTACTTTAGGCCGCTTATGACTGAGTGTCTCGCCTTTTGTTTTTCCAGGCTCAGGGTCGTTCTCGCTGTCAGGGTCAGCTGACTGCTTCCTAGGAGTTCCTCCAATGAACGGAGAGCAGCCTCCATATCACATGGGCGCTCAGGTACGACTCTCTCACACTCTCATCACTGCGCTTCTGCTGCATGTCATCATGCATGTGTGTTTCTGGATCATCAGAGGGATTTAGGCGTGAAACGCTACACATACTTTCGGTCCGGTACGTGTGTGTCCTGAACAAATACAGTGTTGGTTTAACCACTGCCAGTGTGGATTTCAGAACAGGTTTGCTTGCTGGCCGATCTCGAGCACACGTCAGTGAGAAAGCGTTTGAATTCACTGTGTAATCAATCATTTTATCCCTTAAAACTCATCTTTGATCACCAAAATTACATATTTAAACATTTTTTCAAGGCCTTAAAATATCTTGAATGTAACTCGACACCCTTGCCTCATTTAGTATGCGTGGTTCTATGAATATGCAAATAAGCCCCGCCTCCACTCACTCACTCAGCTCAGAGATCCACTGGTTGACGATCACACGTTGATCTGATTGGTTACAAGGTAGTTTGTGACGTCAGAAACACCAGCGATTTCAAAGCGTGTTTTTGAGACTGTCTTTGGTTCACTGCAGTTTTAAGGAGGAAATACTCAGCAATGCTGTCGACTTATGAATTTACACATGGTTTGTCTTAAAGCACATTAAAAACACCACATAGACAACATTAAAAACTAGATTATCACCACAGAGGGACTTTAAAAACATCGCTGAGAGAAGCTATAGAAGGCTTTTCCCTCCACAAATCACCAACATTCACCATGGATTTAATGTAGTAAACTTAACTGTAACCATGGTATTGTGGCAGAAATAGTCGAAGGTTTAGTTTTGTCTGGTCAAAATACCATCATAAATAGGCTACGCACACACACCGAGCACTTTTAGCTCGACACACAGCATTGTTCTGAATGTTCGATAAGTTCTGTCCTGAAATATACATAATAAAAGCCGACCAATCAGGTTGTGAACGTATCCCTGTGCCTTTGGGTTCGGTGTTAAAATGGCAATGTGAACGCTAAGCAGAGCAGGACTAAATGTGTTCAGTTTTTTTTTGGTCTGTACCAAGCGAACCGACAAAGTGTGAACACACCCTTGATGGAAATTTACCAGTAAAGACTGTATACGTTAAAAAGAGGCTATGACTGGGGCACGTACCGATCAGTGATCCTTGTGTAGCGTTACACCCCTAGAGGGAGCGATGTGATTTTGTGTGTTTGCTTTGCCTAAATGTCCTTTTCCTCTCTCTCTCTGGTAGGACGCTCAATCCCGCTTCTCAGAGAGACTCTATAGTACCAGAGAGAGCCGGGTGAGGAGCTCATTTCATGCTCGCTCGTGTCCGTGATCTATCCGTCGAGTGACTTACTGTGATCTGCACCCGCTTATGAGCGCTCTGCTGATTATAATCCAGGCCTATTCACATCAAGAGCGTGTGTGAAGCGGCACATGATTATTAAAAATGAGAAGCATTCACACTAATGAACAAAGGTCAATTGCACATATTTGGTCTTGCATACAAAATACAACCTCTTTGAGAAAGTATCCAGAGAAATGCTGTATAAATGTATATTAAATGTTAATAATGATCTGATCATGCAGATTTCACTCGCTTTACATAAGTGTGAAATAGGAAAATATCTTGGTATGATGATAAAATAGCAGGGTTATTATTGTTAACTAAAACTATTAAAAAACATTTCTGTTTATTGAAATAAAGCTAAAATAAAATATAAATATTAGTTGAAAAACTAATATCTGATAAAAAAAATTTTTTTACTTTTAAATAAGTGTGTATAATAGGAATATATCTATAATTATATGTTATTAATAAGTAAAGTTGTATGTTTAAATTAAATTATTTATTATATTATCTGATTTTACATATTTCACTCGTTTAATAATGGTCTAGTATTAGGAATAAAAATAATAAATGTACTTAAGGTAAATATCAGAAAGAAATCTGGTGATTACTTGGCTGCCCGTTATACTTAATAAAAAAAACAACAACAACAAGAGAGCATACATGACGAATCAATGGCCGATTTCCTATGTATTTAGAGCTCGTATAGATACAGGAACAAAACTCAAAACTTACTATTCCTGGCCTTTCTACACATCGGTAACCTAAACCTACGGCCAGAAGCCAGGGGGATACAAAATAATAAAGTGGGTGGTCTGAGTCGTTTAAGATTTTTTGTGCCTTTTGCAACGTGAAGGGCCCGTATAGGCACGTCATGCCCGTATAGGGCCCGTATAGGCACATCATGCCCGTATAGGGCCCGTATAGGCACGTCATGCCCGTATAGGGCCCGTATAGGCACATCATGCCCGTATAGGCACGTCATGCACGTATAGGCACGTCATGCCCGTATAGGGCCCGTATAGGCACATCATGCCCGTATAGGCACGTCATGCACGTATAGGCACGTCATGCACGTATAGGGCCCGTATAGGCACATCATGCCCATTTAGGGCCCGTATAGGCACGTCATGCCCGTATAGGGCCCGTATAGGCACATCATGCCCGTATAGGCACGTCATGCACGTATAGGCACGTCATGCACGTATAGGGCCCGTATAGGCACATCATGCCCGTATAGGCACGTCATGCCCGTATAGGGCCCGTATAGGCACGTCATGCCCGTATAGGGCCCGTATAGGCACGTCATGCCCGTATAGGGCCCGTATAGGCACATCATGCCCGTATAGGCACGTCATGCACGTATAGGGCCCGTATAGGCACGTCATGC
>CM040830.1:37265065-37270065 GCA_022828995.1 Vimba vimba | reverse complement strand
ATCGTTCATTAAACTATTGTTGTGTTCCATTCAATGCAATAATTTACAGAAGAATGAGCCTCGTTCATAAAACATGAGCAGAGTCTACATTTTCTGTCTTAAATTTAGTCTAAACGCTCTCATATATTTATATACACACACACACAGTAGTGGCCAAAATGATGTCCGGACTAGAAAAATGTACATCTTCACCCTTTATTTAAATATTATAAAAAATGTGTTAAAGATTTGTCAGCATATTGTGTAGTTGTTCTTGGATTCGGTTGTTTATTTGTGATGATAACGCAATGAATCATGAATAATTGTGCCGACATCATTTTATAAAATATTAATAACTGATTATGTTGTAGTCAATGTATGCTTTTTGTTTTTCAGTGCATTTATTGTTTTGCATAGTAAAATAAAACCTGTGCCTTTTTTGCCAAATAATAATTTTCTCAGATAAAACATTAACCGAGTTTAAGTCTTCGTTCTTCCCTCATATTTAAAAAATCTAAAACATTTTCCTCGTATTTTGATGTTTAATCAACTCGTACAGTCACTAAAAACAAACATCTACTTCGGACATCACTTTTGCACACTACTATATCTGTGTCTGTGTTTGTGTGTGTCTATATATATATATATATATATATATATATGTATATGTATGTCTCTCTCTCTCTCTATATATATATATATATATACACACACATACATATATATATATATGTGTGTGTGTGTATATATATATTCTGCTTTTGTTTCATGAATAAGGCCGTTTCTCCGTTTGGATGAATGTGTGTTTGTAAGAGACACAAGAGCTGGATGAGATCATGGCTTTTAGTTGCTTTTATTTTTATTTTTACATTTCCACTACATCTACATCACAACTTCCACTATTTGTTACTGCAATGTTTGGGTGTTGAAAGGGGAACTTTTTAACCTGCATTAAGACTGCTTTCATTATAGCTATATTATTATTATTATTATCATCACTGCTCTATATTGTTTATTCAAAGCTCAGATAGAATTGGCTTGGGTGAAGGTGGCAATAGAGAAAAATCCAAAGATTGTTGTTTTTGTGCGTGTGTGTGTGTGTTTCTCTTTTTTACTGGGTTTGTGTATGTATCAAATATATGAATGAGGTGCGTTTGCTGTCTTTATTTACCGTTTGAATGAGTATATCAACAGTGCTGTCTTTCTCTGTACAGTGAAACACCTGTATTCTCTACCTCTTTTACAATAAAGACTGTCTGTGTACACATTCATCACTGACAACTGAAGAGTGTTTTTCTAAGCAAATGATCAGTTGCACCTTTACCTGAGCGTTTGTCACTTGATCAATTTAATGTTAAATTGTTGAATAAATGTATTTATTACATGGCTTGGTTGAACTCTAATGTAGAAAGCGGTCTGTTATTTCTTGATATCAAACCGCTGCTAAGGATAACACACCGTTGCCATGATAAACAGAGCGTTGCTATGGACGCAGGATTCTAACCGTAGAGACGGAACGGACTATTTTCTTTAGCGGAAGCAATACAATCGTTTTTTAAATCAATAAACTCCTTTTTAAATCAATATTTTGTGTCACATTATTGATTTATTTGGTAGGTAGCCATGTAATAAGCGGGATAATGTAGAGCTCGCTCTACATTATCCCTTACATATTATAAATACAGGGTTGCCAACTCTCACGCATCTGGCGTGACAGTCACGCATTCAGCCTCAATCTCACGCTCTCACGCTTAACAAAGAAATCTCACGCTAAATCAGACATTCTTCTGTGCTGTATTTTTTTTCACTCGTGTGCACTAAATTTCAGAATTACTATAAACAATTCAGGCTCTTAACTACTGGATGGACCACTATTTATGGCGCAAATTAGTTAAAATCTCCCGGAATCTAGAGCGAGCACGCATGCGAGACAGAAACTGTAGCGCACGCACAGCGTACGGCAGCGTTGAGCATTGTAGCCAATCACTGACATGTCTGTTGAACGCATTGGCCAATCAGAGGCGTTTAAATGAGTCGCTGTCCTGAAGATGTGTTTTGCGCGAGCTCACCGAGTTCTACACTTTCGCAAACCAGTCATTATTATTGCCTATAAACTTAAGATGCAAATAAAAGATTCACTGCAATGTATTTGATATTCTTGATGCTGTTCTGATGCGCTCCATTACGCACCGCTCTGTTTGGTGTTAGGATGACTAAAAGTTCAGCGGTCTAGCTCTTCAATGTCAGAATGATTAAAGAAGTGAACGAATGCCTGGCAAAATGTAAGTGGAAAACATTTAATATTTGACTGTTTTACAATAGAAATGTTCAACTACCGACAGTATCCGATGACGCGAATTACACAACTTTTTTTATTTATTTACTAAATTTAGCCTTTTTGAATTGAAAATATGCTATAATTTCTTTGATTCATTTAGAGAGAATGCATCCATAATTAAAAATAAAATGTTATTTGCAAATAGTTACAATTATTTCACTAATACAATAAGCTTTTTTTTCTTTATTCCCTTAAATCGCTTTTATAATTAATTCCTTTAAATAAAAATACCCCCAAAAAATTGGGTTGGAATACCCCCCCAAGGTATAAGTCTCACTCCGAGCTAAACTCAAAAGTTGGCAACCCTGTAAATATACAGTATATCTGCAGTAAGACTGATTTAGACAAAGATCATGCCATTGAAAAATGTTTACTTAGTTAACATATGGCACTAGCAACCTATTTTACTTCAGAAATCGAATAAATTGTACTGTGAAATGTTGTTTGGTAACGTTTGATTGGACGATTTCAGTGGTGTTGGATTTTACGAAAGTAGCGTCTCACAAAAGCATGAAAGAACATTTGATTATTAACAACACCGTTGTCTTCATCTCATGAGTGCACATCGTTTTAAATATATTTACCATTCCTTTTTTTTTTCGGTGTAATACTTTTTTGTGGACAACATTAGTTTTATAAACCATCCAAAAATCTAAACCGATTAAATAAAATAAGGAAATATACTGTATATAATATGGTAAATTGCATAAAATCTGTGAACATTTTAACATTGAATCAAAAGAAATAGTGTATTACAAAGATTTCATTAGGATACATAAAATTATGATTATATTTTCATGACCCTTAAGCAATATGATTTATTACAGCAAAGTAAATCCTAAATTACATAAAGTAAAACATACAAACATATTACAGTCATGTGGAAGAAAATGTGCCTTATTGTCCTGAAAATAATGTCAATTAAATCTTAATAAAAAAAACAAGAATCTTTACATAATTTTACATAAGCAGATTATTTTATAGTCTGTAAAATGATTTGACGTATTGTAAACAACAGTTATGTACATTTTCCAAAAGTCATGTCTCACATGCTGCTTTGGATGAAGACGCTGGACTCATTATTGACCCTCTCGCTGTGGATTTTGGAGATGCAGTTCCTTATATTGTCCCTCTCAGAGTCCGTCTGAGTTGAGCCAAGGCCGTTCCCTGTGGGTTTGCTCTCTGATTGGCCGGCTGCTTCTCTCGGGTGGGGCACGATCACTATTTCGACATGCTCATTGGCTGGGGCAGCTACGGACGGCTCTGATTGGTTGCCACTGGAGCGGCGGTTGAGCGCAGGTTGGGTACAGGAGAACGAGCGCTGTCGAGGCGCTGGTTGTGGAGACAGGAAGTGAGGTGTTGCTGCCCGGGTAACATCCTGTAACATCTCCCTCTCCTCGTCCTCCGCCTCTGATGTCACTTCCTGGAGAGTACTGATAGGCCGAGATGGGCGGCCAAGAATCCTGGGGCTGACCAAAGCTGTTACTGATTGGTTGGGGGCTGGACGCCAGTTCTGGGGGGAGGAGCCCATCTGCCAATCACTGTTGAGAATGAAACATGAGAACTCGCCAGCCATGAGAACTTAAAAATGCTTATTACACGGCTCTGTGGAATACTTGATTCTGATTGGTCAATCGTGTTATTCCCAGATAACAGCCACTGAGAACAGAAACACAGGCTCATCCGGGTCACTGAAGTCAGCAGCGCTACACACTTGCTAGGAACGGTTTTTCTTCGTGGAAGTTTTGCATTTGGTGAGCTAATAAAATATTAAAACTCAGTCGAATCTATATTTAGTGTACAGTTATTTAATTATGCCATCCAGTATTGTAGACTCACTCTCTCTCGTTTCACACAAACGCAGCGGCGGCCATTTTGTGACTATTGTTTTGTACACTGTTGGATTATAAGATACAAACAGGTACGATTTTAAAACAGTTTAATCTGAAATCAATATCTCTTATTATTTATGTGGTGAAATGCTGTGTAATAAGTGTTATGACTGTATACCGTATCTCTTAAATGTCCGTCTAGTTTGATCTCGCCGCTGAAACTGCTCTCTCCGCGAAGCTTTGCGTTTAAAGAGCTGATAAAATATTTCAACTCAGATCAATATTTCGTGTCTAATTATTTACTGATGTGGCAAGAGTCCGTGTAATAAGCGGATAATGTACATCCAGCCAGTTGTTATATCAGAATAAACCCCTTCAGGTGTGTGTGTGTGTGTGTGTGTGTGTGTGTGTGTGTGTGTGATCTCAGAATAAACCCCTTCAGGCTGATGAAGACCTGATCCTGATCACCCTGCCGGGTTTATTCTGTTATAACAACCGGCTGGATGTACATTATTCCTTATTGAACTGAAAGGAATTGTCGCAACTTACGTGGGTGGCGGTGTTGACATCCCCCTGTGACCTATGACCCCTGAGAACGAGGCACTTCTCCCGGGCAGACATGGAGGCGAAGCGACCCAAGGAGAGAAGGCGTACGTGCGATCGTCCCACAGCAGCTCAGTGGAGGGATCCAGCGGCACCGGGGCCCTGTGAACTCTGTGGGCCAATAGGAGCTCGAGGACCTGATGATGTAATCCCTCTCGAGCCACATCCAGTGGCCGACGCCCCTTGCCGTCACACAGATCCTGATTGGCCCCGTTGAGCAGCAGGAATCGTGCGGTGTCATAGCAACC
>CM040830.1:37255065-37262565 GCA_022828995.1 Vimba vimba | reverse complement strand
AATTTCGATCAGGATTGAAAGGGCCGGTTTATTCCTTTTCTAATCCGATCGAGAGGACATGTCAACACTTGATCGGATTGAAAACCGAAACTGAAAGCACTGCGCATGTGCACTGACGAATGACTTCAGTCCGATTGAAACAAAAGTACTGCATGTAAACATAGCCAATTGAAGGGACTCATTCCACATGCAACAGGAGAGAACAGGCATTCGATGCTCGTACCCGTGTGGTCGGTGTTATTGACCGGGACTCCGGCTCTCAGGAGCTCCAGAACCACTCGGTCCAGTCCGCTTCTGACCGCACGGATCAGCACGACCGAGCCGTCGGGACCGCACCACTGCACCGGAGCGCTCTGACACACACACACACACACACACACACACACACACACACACACACGATCAGCTCATGCAGAAATCAAGGATTTTGTGTACAGTTATTTAATTATGCCATCCAGTATCGTGGACTCGCTCTCTCTTGTTTCACACAAACGCAGCGGTGGTATGGGGTTACATTTGTGCCAAAATTATGTCGACATGCTGTCTGTCTATGCTGTGCGTCGTCTTCCATGTCTATGTGTCTATTAACTGTCTATGTCTATGTGATTGCCCACATGACTCAACTTTTGTCTTTGTCAACTCAACTTACTCCTGTCATCTGTCCTTGTCGTTCGACTGTGTCGTCTTGCTGTGTCAATGCTGCATGTGTCATGACTATGCGTTGTTTCCCTCTGTCATTACCATGTTCGTTACTATGTGTCGTCTTCTCTCTCAAACAACATAAAGCAACGACGGAGTGACACGGTGCATAGCAACGACACATAGCAACAATATGAAGCAAGAGAGAGAAGACGACACATAAGTAAGTTGAGTTGACAAAGACAAAAGTTGAGTCATGTGGGCAATCACATAGACATAGACAGTTAATAGACTCATAGACATGGAAGACGACACACAGCATAGACAGACAGCATGTCGACATAATTCTGGCAGAAATGGAACCCCATAGCGGCGGCCATTTTGTGACTATTGTTTTGTACACTGTTGGATTATAAGATACAAACAGGTACGATTTTAAAACAGTTTAATCTGAAATCAATATCTCTAATGTCCATAATTATTAATGAGATGAAATGCTGTGTAATAAGTGTTATTACTGTACACCGTATCTCTTAAAGGTCTGTCTAGTTTGATCTCGCCGCTGAAACTGCTCTCTCCGCGAAGCTTTGCGTTTAAAGAGCTGATAAAATATTTCAACTCAGATCAATATTTTGTGTCTAATTATTCACTTATGTGGCAAGAGTCCGTGTAATAAGCGGATAATGTACATCCATCCGGTTGTTATATCAGAATAAACCCCTTCAGGTGTGTGTGTGTGTGTGTGTGTGTGATCTCAGAATAAACCCCTTCGGGTGTGTGTGTGTGTGTGTGTGTGTGATCTCAGAATAAACCCCTTAGGACCGTGTGTGTGATGATCCTGATCCCCCTGTTGGGTTTATTCTGAGATAACAACCGTGTGTGTGTGTGTGTGTGTGTGTGTGTGTGTGTGTGTGTGTGAGAGAGTGTGTGTGTTTGTGTGATCTCAGAATAAACCTCTTCAGGTGTGTATGTGTGTGTGTGATCTCAGAATAAACCCCTTCAGGTGTGTGTGTGTGTGTGTGTGTGTGTGTGTGTGTGTGTGTGTGTGTGTGTGTGTGTGTGTGTGTGTGTGTGTGTGTGATCTCAGAATAAACCCCTTCAGGTGTTTGTGTGTGTGTGTGTGTGTGTGATCTCAGAATAAACCCCTTCGGACCGTGTGTGTGATGATCCTGATCACCCTGTTGGGTTTATTCTGAGATAACAACCGTGTGTGTGTGTGTGTGTGTGTGTGTGTGGGTGTGTGTGTGTGTGTGTGTGTGTGTGTGTGTGTGTGTGTGAGAGAGTGTATGTGTGTGTGTGATCTCAGAATAAACCTCTTCAGGTGTGTGTGTATGTGTGCGATCTCAGAATAAACCCCTTCGGACCGTGTGTGTGTGTGTGTGTGATGATCCTGATCACCCTGTTGGGTTTATTCTGAGATAACAACCGTGTGTGTGTGTGTGAGAGAGTGTGTGTGTTTGTGTGATCTCAGAATAAACCTCTTCAGGTGTGTGTGTGTATGTGTGCGATCTCAGAATAAACCCCTTCGGACCGTGTGTGTGTGTGATGATCCTGATCACCCTGTTGGGTTTATTCTGAGATAACAACCGGCTGGATGTACACTATCCCTCACATAACCTCTCCTCATTGGCCAGTTCAGTACAGGATCGATTATAAGATTTTATTTATGTTTTTCAAAGCACTGCATAACATGTCCCCAAACTACATTGCTGGCCTTTTAGGGTCTTACATGACATGTCTTGCATTAAGCTGTTTAAACAATTAAGGACATTAACAAATTTTTGCTGGCTGTCCCTTATTCTAAAAAGAAAACGTATCTTTTTAACTTAGCTTTTAGTTAAGGGTATTCTGTTTATTGAAGTTATTATAACTTATTTTTATTTATTAGGCTTGGTAAATGTTTTTATACATGTATGTTTTAATTATAACTGTGAAGCACTTTGGGCAACAAGCTTGCTATTAAATGTGCTAGATAAATAAATGAAAGTTGAAGTTGATATATAAGCTCACATTTCTCGGTGCTCTTTGAGGTGTAGGAACAGGGTTTCGTTCCCATCCTCTTGGTGGAGCTAAAGGAGAAATTACAGAGAAAGACGATTCAGATGAAGTACAGTGGCTGTGCGTGTCCCAATTATCCTCTTATCTGTATGTGCAAGATTAGAATCAGCACTTCCTCTTTTCACAGTACAATGAAAATATGCAAATATTGTTTAGATGTACATGATTTTCAAAGGCTGTGTTCTGGATGTAAACTTCAGCAGCAAAATTTACAAGTTTGTTTAGCTTGAAAAAGTGGCATTTTACATGCTCTGAAATGTTTTAGTATTTATTTATTAATATTTTGAATTACATTTTTTATGGATTTTTGTAATTTTTTAAACATTGCTATTTAGATTTATTTTTAACTTTAGTAGGCTATATTAACTTTAATATATATATTTAATTTTAGTTTATAATATTTTAATTTTGGTTTATATGTTAACAAAATTTTGTTTTTGTTAAGTAAAATAAAACTAAAATACAACTAACTAGAATAAGTTCTTAATGTACTAAAAATCAAATAAAAAATAAAGCTAAATAGCAATATTTAAAAAACTAATAAAATGGAAAAAAAGCACATAAATTTGCAAAAACAAACTAAAATGAAAACTGAAAATATAAAAATAAAAGCTAATTCAAAATATTAAATACTATAATAGTATATAAATAATACTAAAATGACACTGCATTAATCACATTAACTACTTTATATTGTATTTTATGTTTTAGTAATGTATAATATATATGTGTGTATACATAGGCTATTATATATATATATATATTTGTGTATAGATAAATACATACACACACAATTTTGGTTCCAAAGGTCCCTCCATTTTAGAGTAAATAGGTGAATATATTTACATTTACATTTATGCAAAGCTACTTACATTGCATTTCAAGGTACACATTTTACTTTCTTATCAGTTCTTGCTTTCCCTGGGAATCGAACCCATGACCTTATATATATATATCCTCGTTCTCACCCAGCATGCGGGGCTGTTGGAAGTGTTTCTGGTCCGGTGATCTGTGGTCACAGATGGTCTTGTTGATGTCCTCCATGGAGCTCTGGGTCACGTCGGTGTCACTTCCGATGTCCAGTTCCTTCCTCAGGGGCCTAAAATCAGCGTAACACACACACACACACACACACACACACACACACACACACACACACACGGTTCCTCTCCATCAGGGGCTTTTCCTCCCTCACTCACAGTGTGAAACTCTTCAAACACACTCACCGCATTCGGATCGCATCCTCACCGAGCGGCTCCTTGCGTCTCTTTCCCGACTCCTTTCCTTTCTTGTTTTTCTTCACCCCATTTCTGTCTTTATCTCGTCCGGATCTGCTTCTGTTCTCCTCAGATCGAGTCCAGGCTTTGCTGTCGGTCACGATGGATCTGTGACGAACTCGCTCGCCTCCTCTCCGCTGGCGTCTCCTCTTTAAAAGGGACATATCATGAAAATCTGACTTTTTCCGTGTTTAAGGGCTATAACCGGGTCCCCGGAGCATCTACCAGCCTAGTGCAATGACTTGACAATTGTTTGGACTTGAACAATCAACTTTCCAAATGATTGACTAAATGATTTAAAATGCGACTCTGCACAACTATGCAAACATTCACTGATGCTCACGGAAACATGATGCTTTAAGAGATGAAAGGGGTGAAAACTTTTGCAGGATGATGATGTGTACATTTTTAAAGGGGACATATCATGAAAATCTGGTATATTAATATTAATATTAATAATAAGTGCGATAATCGGGTGCATCTACCAACCCAGAAAACGTGAAAAGTGAAACCCAGTAACTTTGTTCTGGTGAGCCTTTCTCTCCGTTCTCCTTCTGACGTATGAAGAGGATCTTATTATAATATTACCGGCCCTTAATCTGCACGTTTACACACACCAGCCGACATTTGGGTCCACAAGCGGCAACAGAGCCCAGTTCTAACGCAATGATGAAGATCCAGCAAAGCCTGAAGCTGTTCTGTGGTTGAGCTCAGACGAGCACTGAACACTATTGACCAGAACATGTCACCGCTGTCTTATAAACACCTCAGGAACTGTGGACACTTGTGGAGAAGTTCAACATGATGATGAGATGATCAGTGTAACTCCACAACAACTACAGAAATGTCTCCACTAACATTCAGAAGCTCCTCCTGAGTCTCTCCGTAAGGCTGCACTCGCTACTGGGGATTCTGGGATTCTGGATGAGTGAGATTGGCCTGTTCTGTTATTGCCGGAGTTTCTGAAGCTCGTGTAAAGACTCCGCCCTCTTCTGAACGGAGGCGGAGCTAAAGCTCATTTGCATTTAAAGGAACACACACAAACGGCGTGTTTTTGCTCGCCCAAAAAGAGGCAAATTTGACAAGCTATAATAAATGATCTGGGGAGAATTATGAGCTGGAATTTCACAGACACATTCACGGACACCATAGAGTTATATTACATCTTGTGAAAAGGAGCATTATATGTCACCTTTAACCACAGGAGCACTGCCGGGAGGATCAGGACAAGAGCCACACCGAGTCCAGCCGACACGCCGACCACCGGCCACATCCAGGCAGGAGAGGCTCCGAGAACTGAACCATGAGATTTAGCCATAGATAAATACAAGAAAAACATCTCAATAATACGGTAACACTTTATAATACTGTTCCGTCATTAATGAATAACTGCACAGGAACAAACGAGTAACGCTCTATTAACATTCTATTAACTACTATCAACTAACGAGAAACTCTGATTAACAAATTAGTAAGTAATAGCGCTCAGTTGAATGTGGAAGTTCACTATGAGCTAATCAATAACTACTATTTTTCTCATACCTCCCAGAGAACTACTATATACAGGTTCATAATTAACATGAATAATGCATATTTTAAGGTGTCATTGTTACAGTGTAATTATATATTTAAGTACTCAGTAATATTAAGCAACTGCATGTACTTACTATAGGATTAGGGTAGGATTAGGATTTGGTTGAGGGTTAGTTGCATGTAAATATGCATAATTTACTGTTATTACTATGGTAAGTACATGTAACATTTGTAACAAAAACACTGTAAAATAAAGTGTTACCGCATAATTCATAATATAAGGTAACGGTAACACACTAGTAATGACTCAAGTGTTACTACATCCTTCTAAAGGAACTACTAATAATGTGGATCAGAATCTAAAGGGAAGATCATGGGAACACACTAGTAATGACTAAAGTGTTACCAAATGCATTATTTGGTTATTCCAATGGTTATACCGGTTATTCAAAACCTTACAAAAGACTCAAAAGCTTACAAAGACTTCAGTAATTACTAGAGTTATCATTATTTGCACTTTAGAATACTGATCTAAATAATTAGTAGTTCCTTTAGAAGGTTGTAGTAACACTTGAGTCATTACTAGTGTGTTACCGTTACCTTATATTATGAATTATGCGGTAACACTTTATTTTACAGTGTTTTTGTTACATATGTTACATGTACTTACCATAGTAATAACAGTACATTATGTATATTTACATGTAACTAACCATCAACCAAATCCTAATCCTACCCTAATCCTATAGTAAGTACATGCAGTTGCTTAACTGAGTACTTAAATATATAATTACACTGTAACAATGACACCTTAAAATATGCATTATTCATGTTAATTATGAACCTGTATATAGTAGTTCTCTGGGAGGTATGAGAAAAATAGTAGTTATTGATTAGCTTATAGTGAACTTCCACATTCAACTGAGCGCTATTACTTACTAATTTGTTAATCAGAGTTTCTCGTTAGTTGATAGTTGTTAATAGAATGTTAATAGAGCGTTACTCGTTTGTTCCTGTGTAGTTATTTATTAATGACGGAACAGTATTATAAAGTGTTACCCAATAATAGAACTGAAACTCTCATCGTTTGCAGTTACACTCTTAGAAGAAAAGTTAGATATAACTCTAGGGTTCTGGACTAGAACCTTTTATGCCAAAACGTGTGTGTTTAAAGTCCCCCTGTGGTGATAATCCAGTTTTTAATGTTGTTTATGTGTCTATGTGGTGTTTTTAATGTGCTTTAAGACAAAGCATGTGTAAATTCATAAGTCGACTCCATTGCTGAGTATTTCCTCCTTAAAACTGCAGTGAACCAAAGACAGTCTCAAAAACACGCTTTGAAATCGCTGGTGTTTCTGACGTCACAAACTACCTTGTAACCAATCAGATCAACGTGTGATCGTCAACCAGTGGATCTCTGAGCTGAGTGAGTGAGTGGAGGCGGGGCTCATTTGCATATTCATAGAACCGCGAATACTAAATGAGGCAAGGGTGTCGAGTTACATTCAAGATATTTTAAGTAATTTTTTATGTAATTTTGGTGATGAAAGATGATTTTAAGGGATAAAATGATTGACTACAGGGGGATTTTAAAATGAAAATAAAAATTCCAAAAACTTTTGATTTAATGCGTGAGGACTTAAAAGTGTCTGAATATATGCTTATGTTGTGGCAAGGTACGATAAAAAAAACAACATACCGTTGCGTTCCTCTTTGGGCAGTTTCACCTCGTCTCTGGCTCCTATTTCCTTGTCCACTCCACGCACACTGATCACGGCCGCCTGGATCTCGGGGATCATGGGAAACAGGGTGGGTTTCAGTGCCAGGACGGCCCGCAGGAACTCTGCGGCCTCGGCGGCGTACAGGAAACAGGTGGAGGGAAGACGGGAGCAGGCTCTGTTATCCAGCTGGAGGAATAACACTGACCTGTGGGGCAGAAACACAGATCCGTCAGCACTAGTGTGGGAAACACTAAATACCTGCCAATACCTGC
>CM040830.1:37247565-37250065 GCA_022828995.1 Vimba vimba | reverse complement strand
ATCATCACGGGTGACGGGTCGGATCTGGTGCTGAACTTTGCGGGTACGGGCGGGTGCGGGTCTCCAAAAATGGACCCGTGCAGGACTCTGCTTTTGTCGACCTCTCCAAAGCCTTCGACACTGTGCAGAGAGATCTCTTGTGGGAAGTCCTCCTCCGGTTCGGATGCCCCTCTAAGTTTGTCAACATCCTCCGTCAGTTTCACGATGGAATGACTGCTAGGGTGATAATAGGAGGTCAACAGTCAAGCCCTTTCCCTGTGCGCACAGGGGTAAGGCAGGGGTGTGTACTGGCACCAGTGCTCTTTAACGTCTTCCTCATATGTGTCACCCAGCTTCTCCACAAGGAGACTGAAGACAACAGTGGGGTGACGGTAGCGTACAGGCTGGACGGCAACCTCTTTAATATCAGGAGACTGCAGGCAACCACCAGACTGCCGATGACTGCGCTCTCCTATCTGACTCTTCACAAGACCTCCAGTCTGCCTTAGAGGCAGCAGTGAGGGCGTATAGCAGGAGGGGGTTGACCATCAACACTGCCAAAACAGTGATAATCTGCCAGTGGAGTGCAAACATCCCAACCGCACCACCCATCTTCTCTGTTGCAGATGAAAAACTGTTAGTTGTTCCATCATTCAAATACCTGGAGAGCATTATCTCTGAAGACTATAGACACCTTTTCTGTTGGTAAACATGGAGACGTTTTTTTTATGGGCGGAGCTTAGCTGGAGGCAGAGTGATCCTTCTGGCCGCTTCACTAACGTTAGTGTGCAAGTTTTGTTAGCTTGTTTTTTAACAATGACTGGAGAAAATCCGATTTTATCTTAATGTGCAAGGTCACTCACTGTCCAGGACCGCGATTGTTATTTGAAAAGTTAATTTTAACGGACATCCCAGATTGGCTGACCCGGCATACACGCTCATTCAATGGATGGACGACCTGACAGGATTAACATCAACGCTACCGCCTGACTTCTACACCGACCCGATAGAGAAACTGAGGGCACATATACATATTTAGATGTCTATAACTGTACTAAATGGTCACAAGACTTGTGTGGTAGCCTACGATCTGCCAGCGCCACGGCCAGACAGAAGACGACAATAAAGAGTGACATTACGGTGCAATTTTAACGATGTGAATATTTTCCAGAAATAAAAATTCCAGATACAGCATATTCATTTTTTAACTATGTATTTGATTACCCTTTCTTACCAGGTTCTTCAAAAAGTCTAATCACAATCAATCTAAACAATGTATAGATGATTTACAAATAATCACAATCATTTAGAAAACATTATGCGATAAAATTTCAAATTGGAGCCTGTACTCCGTCGATTCTTGCACTCAACAACACAACAAGATCACATTTAATAACAATAATAATAATTTAGGCTCCTTATTATGTTGCCGAATCTGTGCTGGTTTGTATTGGCCTGTTTTGCCTCCAGCTAACGCCGTGGTCTATAGCACTGACAATGAGGGCCAGAACAGAATCAAACAAGCATCAGCTGCCTGTGGAAGACTCCGGCGGCCACATCAGGTCCACATCTGCGGTCTCCAGCGCATCCTGGGAATCACTTGGCATGACAGAGTTCCCACACTGAGATCCTCCGGAGTATTGCGGCCACAGTCCCCCAGCAGCAACTGCGCTGGTTAAGGCATGTCATAAGGATGCCCTGCGACCGCCGGCCCGGCAGAGTGCTATAAGGCCAGCTGCGACACGGCCAGCGCTCTGCTGGAGGACAGAAGACCAGCGCTGAAGAAGAGCACAGTAAAGCCCGGGACCCGGAGAACAGCTGCTGACCGCACGTCTCGATGGGACCCCAGCACTGGAGGAGGACAGGACCGTCCGGAGACAAAGAAGGCTCAGGAGAAACACTCCCAGTAACTCCAGTAACACCAGTAACACCAGTGCCTATGCCGACCTGCAGTAGAACATGTGGATCCAGGAGATTATTCAGCCATCAGAAAACTCACCATTAGAAGGCGGAACTGGACGTCATCATCTGATTCGATGGACAACTACAAGCAAGCAAGTGTGTGTGTCTGAGTGTGTGTCTGAGTGTGTGTGTCTGAGTGAGTGTGTCTAAGTGAGTGTGTGTGTGTGTGTGTGTGAGTGAGTGTGTGTGTCTGAGTGAGTGTGTGTGTGTGTGTGTGTGTGTGTGTGTGTGTGTGTGTGTGTGTGTGTGTGAGTGTGTGTGTGTGTGTCTGAGTGAGTGTGTGTGTGTGTGTGTGTGTGTATCTGAGTGAGTGTGTGTCTGAGTGAGTGAGTGTGTGTGTGTGTGTCTGAGTGAGTGTGTGTGTGTATCTGAGTGAGTGTAGTTTCCCAGTAAAGTTACTCCTGGTGTGTTTTATGTGATATTAGCGTGTGTGTGTGCGTGTGTGTGTGTGTTTGTGTGTGTGTGTCTGAGTGTGTGTGTCTGAGTGAGTGTGTGTGTGTGTGTGTGTATCTGAGTGAGTGTGTGTCTGAGTGAGTGAGTGTGTGTGTGTGTGTGTGTG
>CM040830.1:37142565-37242565 GCA_022828995.1 Vimba vimba | reverse complement strand
GGTGTTCACAAGGTACGTAGTGTTTCCTTTCTTATCAAGCGCACATTGTTGTCTGAATGCACTGCAGGGAAATCTTTAAACATACACAATGTTTAAGTAATTATCTACTAACTTTGACCTGCAAACAAATTGCTTAGTTATTGAACGCGCTATTAAGTTAGTAAATCTCATTGACCTTAAATGAAAATGAGTTTTAGAGTGAAAGTGAAACTGATTTACACACATTGAACAAAATACACCATTCTTTTACTTTGTAAATGCCCTTCTGGGAAAATAAACAGCTAAAACTAGCCTAGCCTGGTTTAAGCTGGTCCTCCAGACTGGCCAAGCTGGTTTTAGCTGGTCTTTTTGGCCAGTTTCACACTTTGCAAAGTGTATGTGATCCTAATATTTGTTTGGCAGTGCTGGAGATGAAGGATAAGATGGCCGTTCCTCTGTTCGCCCTGTTGGCACTGTGTGTGGACGTGTTCACAGTGATGTTCATTGGAGCCATCCAGCTGTCCCCGTCCTTCATCAATAACCCGTTCATCACGCTGTGGGCCGGTGGACTGACCCGGACCGCTCTCCTCCTCTTCGTGTCCTTCTCCTACTCCGGCAGCCCGGCGTGGATGAGAGGACCCGAGGGTGTTCAGACGGCTGTGGTTCACGGCCTCCTCTATCCGGTGTATATCTCCTTCCTCTGGGCTTGTGGCAGGTCTACTGTGGAGCTGGTGTGGGGTTGGCACACCTGGCAGGGGGTAAGATGTGCCTCAATACATTTAACCCTAACCCTAACCCTCTGGTATCGTTCATTTGGGCCTGGGAGTCAAAAGTGACTTAACACCTGAAATGTAACTTTTTTTATTTTCAGGAAAATCAATCAATCAAAAAATCAATGTTTGTTCAAATATATATTTTTTCTTTTGTATTTTGAGAGATTTTTATGTTATTAATGAATATTTATGCAATAATTATGACTGATTTTTTTCCATTTGAAAATAATGTTATAATTATGCAAAAAATGTGTAATAAATATCTATATTTTTTAGTGTTTTTCAATTAAAGCTGTATTTCATGTTAAAATAGAGACAATGCCTTTAAAATTCAGTTTTTTGAAGGCAGATTAGTATGAAAGCTTGTTTCCGCCACAGAATAAAACATTTAAAAAGATTATTGCGACATTTTATCTCACAATTGCGAGTTTATATCTCACAATTCTGACTTTATAACACGCAATTGCGAGAAAAAAAGTCAGAATTTCGAGTTTGCATGCAAGAAATAATTTTTTTTTTGCAATTGCGAGTTTATATCTCACAATTCTGACTTTATAACACACAATTGCGAGAAAAAAAGTCAGAATTTCGAGTTTGCATGCAAGAAATAATTTTTTTTTTGCTATTGCGAGTTTATATCTCACAATTCTGACTTTATAACACACAATTGCGAGAAAAAAAGTCAGAATTTCGAGTTTGCATGCAAGAAATAATTTTTTTTTTGCAATTGTGAGTTTATATCTCACAATTCTGACTTTATAACACAATTGCGAGAAAAAAAGTCAGAATTTCGAGTTTGCATGCAAGAAATAAATTTTTTTTTGCAATTGCGAGTTTATATCTCACAATTCTGACTTTATAACACACAATTGCGAGAAAAAAAGTCAGAATTTCGAGTTTGCATGCAAGAAATAATTTTTTTTTTGCAATTGCGACTTTATATCACCCAATTCTGAGATAAAAAGTCAGAACTGTAAGATAAAAAGTCGCAATTACCTTTTTTATTTTTCATTCTGTGGCGGAAACAAGTTTCCATAGATTAGTGTCTATGCTGAATTATTGATTTTATTTCACACATTTGCAAAAGCTTTCTTTGTGTTACAGTCACACCAGTTTATACATGTTTAGTGATTTTTCTAACCAAATCACAGAGTTTGGTACCATTCCGATGAAGTAGCGATTTAAAAATGTCTAAAATGATCGGCAACACCAGAGGGTTAAATGTCAAACACGCGTGTGGAAGAGTGTTTTAAATGTCAGGTGTGTATGTATTAAAATCCGATTATATTTCAGCTTCTGCAGGGGTACTTGGTGTTGGCTTTGTCTCTGTTGCTGTGGAAGCGCTATGTACTCAATCTCCTTCCAACAACCAAAGCGCAGAAAACACAGCAGAAGGGCCAGGCTTCGCTGCAAAGGCTGCTGGGATACATGAAGCCTTTCAGTGGACGCTTTGCAGCCGTCTTCTTCTTTGTGGTTATATCTTCTTTAGGTAAAAATGTCATACACACAGTAGAGGGCAGAAGTGATAATTGTTTTTAATGAATAAAGTTCAATTAAACCATCAAAATATGAGGGAAATATTTTATATATTGAATATTTTATATATTTATATATACTAAACTTGGTTAAGGTATTTATCCGACAAAATTATTGGGCAACAGGTTTTACAGGTTTTATTTTATCATGTAAAAAAAATGCATAGAAAAACTAAAAGCTGACATATTTCAGTGTATTCATATTTCATAATATTTCATTGGTTCTCTCTTGTTTTCATAATGGTAAAAAATTATCTCCACACAATTTGGCATGTTTCATAGCGTTATTATCACAAATAAAAATAATCCTTGTGCAAATGATATAAAATTAAAATATTATTTGTTAAATATTTTGTTGCTATTACTACATTACTGTATTGTTCGATGTATTATTTTTTTTATTTAAATCATTACATTTAAAAAATATATATATATTTTAATCATTTTTCAATTTTTTATTATTATTTTATTTTATTTTAATTAAAAAATATATATTTTAGACCCATTGCCTAGACAATACATAATGCCCTTTTATTTATTTATTTAAATTTGTGTAACTAAATAAATATTGTGATATTAATGTATCTTTCTCCATTTCCTGTTATGGCTTTATGATCTGTAAATAATTACCTTGAAATCTAGCCTACAGTGTAATTTAAAACTTATATAGTCTGTCAAATGAAAGAAAGTTAAATGTGATCGCATGTCACTTTTAGTTTCACTTTGGTCAAGTTTGCTCTCGTAATTGTTCAGCACACAAAATCATGCCAAGTTTGCAAACGGACTTTTCAGCAACTTATTGATTCTTCCAGATGTAGAGATCGCAGAATAATTTGGGTCAATGTTGATAAAGCTTGTTTCTTTTTGTCTGTAAGCAAATTAGAAGATAGTACATGCATATTTACATGCATATTGTCGCACAGGTGAAATGGCCATTCCTCATTACACCGGTAAAATGACAGACTGGATCATGAATGAAGATGAACCTGAGGCCTTCAACCATGCTATCACTGTCATGACCCTGATGACCATTATGAGGTGAGACCACAAAGACAATCTAATGTTCAAAAGTTTGGGTTTAGTGAGACTTTTACTCAGCAAGGACACATTAAATCATCATATTAGAGTGATTTCTGAAGGATCATGTGACACTGAAAACTGGAGTAATGATGCTGAAAATTCAGCTTTGATCACAGGAATAAATTACACTTTACTATATATTCACATAGAAAACAGCTGATTTACATTATAAAAATATTTAATTTTTTTTTACTTTATTTTTGATTAAATAAATGCAGCTTTGGGGAGCAGAAGACTTTAAAAAACATTTTTAAAAATGTCACCGACCCCAGACTTTTGAAGATAAATGCATTAAAGATAAAAGCACATCTCAGGATTTCCTCCCGTTTTCTGCAGCGCCGTGTGTGAGTTTGTGTGTGACCTCATCTACAACATCACCATGAGCCGAATACACACGTCCATCCAAGCGCTCGTCTTCCAGTCGGTGCTGAAACAAGATATTGCGTTCTTCGATAAAGCCTCCACAGGTAAAACTGCACACAAAGTCCATTAGTGCTGGTTTTTAACTCTATCATATGTTGCTGATTCTGTCCTGATCATTTTAACTCATGCCGTCACTTTTATTTTTGTATTTTTCAATTAAAGCTGTATTTCATGTTAAAATAGAGACAATGCCTTTAAAATCCAGCTTTTTTAAGGCAGATTTGAGTCATCTAGTAGAAAAATATCTGTAATGCCATGGTGTAACCTCTAGATTACTATATAGCTGTATATAAAGAGGCTTTAGACATAATTCAGGGGTCGTAAAAAGTATTAAAAGTTGATAAATCAATTTAGAGAAAATGAAGGCCCTTAAAAAGTAATTAATTAAAAAGTATTACATTTTGTATCATCTTTTCATTATGTATATTTGTCCAAAGAATTGTATTCATTTTAACTCTCTCGTGCTTCGTTCCCACCCCTCTGAATGATGTCGCATTGATAAGGAGTTATCACAGACTAAGACTTGTTTAGTTATGCTATCTTTCAATCAATAGTAATAGTTGCGACGAGGTCTTAAAATTGTAACGATAAAAGATGAGGAAGCAATTGCAAGTGTACTCATTTATTGAGAAGGCAGAACAATGAACAAACAACAGCTGGGACACAGGATGGCAACGCAGGGACCCCGATGGTCAGATGATCCAGTGCAGACGGTGAAGTGGTGCGGTGAGTCTCCCAGGTGACGAATAATCCAGAATCCAAGAGAACACGAACAGAACAGGAACAATGGTAGGCACAAACTCGACACGAAGACTGGGAACACAACCGGGAACCACATACAACGATCTGACAGGGGAAATGAGAAAGTGGTGAGTATTTATGGGGTGATGAGATGAGCTGCAGCTGGTGACGGGCGTGATGAGCTAATTGTTGATGATCGCTGATCAGACGACCCGCCCACACAATTAAAGCACAACACACACATGACAACAGAGCACGAGACAAGAAGAAGACAATGGATTTATGAACCGTGACAGTACCCCCCTCCCTAGGAACGCCTCCTGGCGTTCCCAGGCTCCCTTACCTGTCGATTGTAATCATCGATAAGGGAGTGATCCAGAATGTCTCTAGCAGGTACCCAACTTCTCTCCTCCGGACCGTAACCTTCCCAGTCCACCAAGTACTGAAATCCGCGTCCCCTTCGCCTTGAGTCCAGAACACGATTAACCGAATAGGTGGGTTCCCCATCTACGAGTCGCGGCGGGGGGGGAACCGGGGCTGGCGGATTAATGCGTGCAAAAAAGACGGGCTTAATTTTAGACACATGAAAGACGGGATGAATCCTCCTGTACACTGGAGGAAGATTGAGGCGGACTGTCACTGGACTAATGATTTTAGTGACAGAAAACGGGCCAATAAATTTGGGAGCAAGTTTATTAGAAACGGAGCGGAGCGGAATGTCCTTAGTAGAAAGCCACACTTTGGAACCGACGACATATACGGGAGGCCTACGCCGGTGGCGATCGGCTTTGGCCTTGGTGCGTGCCCCCACTTGGAGTAGAGTCTCACGGGCTCTAGTCCAAGTGCGGTGACACCTCTGGACAAAGGCGTGGGCGGAGGGGACCGCGACTTCGGATTCCAGACTAGGAAAGATAGGTGGCTGGTACCCTACACTACACTCAAACGGTGATAGGCCCGTGGATGACACTGGCAACGTGTTGTGGGCGTACTCCACCATGGACAGTTGCTGACTCCAGGAGGAAGGATTCTTGGACACTAAACATCGCAACGTTCTTTCCAAATCTTGGTTGGCTCGTTCGGTCTGACCATTGCTCTGGGGATGGAACCCGGAGGACAGACTGACAGTCGCCCCCAGAAGTCTACAAAACTCTCTCCAAAATTTGGACACAAATTGGGGACCTCTGTCAGAAACCACGTCCGTCGGGAGGCCATGAAGCCGAAAGACGTGGTCAATGACGATCAACGCTGTCTCCTTGGCTGAAGGTAATTTGGGCAAGGGAATGAAATGGGCTGCCTTCGAGAACCGGTCCACCACGGTTAAAACTACCGTGTGACCCTGGGAGGGTGGGAGGGCGGTGATAAAATCTAGAGCGATATGGGACCAGGGTCTCGAAGGCACCGGCAGCGGTTGAAGTAACCCATCCGGGGGCCGATTGGAAGTCTTACCCATGGCACAGACTGAACAAGCCAAAACAAAACTGTGAACGTCACGAGCCATACCAGGCCACCAGAATCGTTGCTTGACTAAAAATTGAGTACGATTAACTCCTGGATGGCAAGCCACATTGGAACAATGACCCCACTGAATAACGCTGGACCGTAGACCCTCAGGCACAAATAAACGGTTCGGTGGACAACGAGTCGGAGGCGTTACCCCTTCTAAGGCCTTCTTGACCTTCGATTCGACCTCCCATATGAGTGAAGAGATGAATAGATTCTCTGGTAAAATGCACTCGGGAGTAGACGGGCGTTCGGAACGGTCAAAAATGCGCGATAAAGAATCGGGTTTGATGTTCTTGGAACCCGGGCGGTACGAGAGAGTAAAGTCAAAGCGACCGAAAAAAAGAGCCCACCGAGCCTGCCTGGAGTTCAATCTTTTAGCAGTCCGAATGTATTCCAAATTCTTGTGATCGGTCCAGACGATAAAAGGTACCCCCGACCCTTCTAACCAGTGGCGCCACTCCTCCAATGCTAACTTGACTGCCAACAACTCCCTGTTGCCAATGTCATAATTACGCTCGGCAGGGGATAAACGATGTGACAAAAACGCGCAAGGATGCATCTTGTCGTCTGAAGGAGAACGCTGGGATAACACTGCACCTACCCCCACCTCTGACGCATCGACCTCCACCACGAACTGACGTGATGGATCAGGGGTTATCAGAATAGGGGCTGAAACAAAGCAACCCTTCAGTTTGGCAAACGCAGCCGAGGCTGCGTCTGACCACCTGAACGTAGTACTGGGGGAGGTCAAGGCGGTCAGAGGCGCGGCTAGTTGGCTGAAGTTGCGAATGAAACGCCGGTAAAAATTGGCGAACCCCAGGAACCTCAGTAGGGCCTTACGGGAATCTGGGTTTGGCCAATCCACCACAGCCTTAACCTTGTCAGGATCCATGCGCATTCCCTCAACCGAGATGATGTAACCTAAGAAAGGAACAGACTGTGCATGAAAAACGCATTTCTCCGCCTTGACAAAAAGCCCATTCTCTAGCAACCTCTGAAGCACTTGTCGGACGTGTTGCACATGTTCCTGGAGAGACGAAGAAAAAATCAATATGTCATCCAGGTAGACATAAATGAACTGATCGACCATGTCTCGTAACACATCATTGACAAGTGCCTGGAAGACCGCTGGGGAGTTGGAAAGGCCGAAAGGCATAACCAAGTATTCAAAGTGCCCCCTGGGGGTGTTAAAAGCGGTCTTCCACTCATCCCCCTCCCTGATGCGGACCAAATGATAAGCGTTACGTAAATCCAATTTCGTAAAGATAGATGCTCCCTGCAACCTCTCGAAAGCTGAAGACATCAACGGCAAAGGATAAGTATTCTTTACCGTGATGTTGTTCAACCCCCGGTAGTCAATACAAGGTCGCAGCGACCCATCCTTCTTCCCCACAAAAAAGAACCCCGCCCCCGCTGGAGAAGAGGAAGGGCGGATGAACCCCGTTGCTAGAGAATCAGAAATGTATTTCTCCATGGCCTCTCTCTCCGGAACCGAGAGTGAATATAACTTGCCCTTAGGCGGAGACGTACCTGGTAATAACTCTATAGCACAGTCATAGGGACGATGCGGAGGAAGAGAAGCAGCCCGAGACTTACTGAACACCTCCTTCAGGTCCAGGTACTCCGCGGGCACGTTAGATAACTCCACTGTCTCCTCCTGAAACACAGGGACAGAAACAGACGGACAAGCAGACACTAGACAAGACTTATGACAAAAGCTACTCCACGAAGACACAGACTGAGATGACCAGTCCACTTTGGGGTTATGACGGGTGAGCCAGGGATGACCAAGGACGACGGGTGCAAGGGGAGTGTCCATGATGTAAAAGGAGATGGTTTCGGTGTGGTTGCCTGATGTGATGAGGGTGATGTCTTCGGTGGCAAGTGAAATGGTAGGGAGTTCTTGACCGTTGAGTGCGTGTACTGCAATCTGATGAGTGAGGGATCTGAGAGGAATTTGAAACCTGAGTGCAAAAGTGTAGTCCATGAAATTCCCTTCAGCCCCAGAGTCCAGAAGTGCTCGACAGTCGTGACTGTGAGAGGACCATCGGAGCCTTACCGGGAGGAAAGTAGATGTGGATGAGGTCTTCTCGGCAGAGATCCCACCCGACAGTAGCCTCATATTTACTGCCGGGCTGGGCCTTTTTAACGGACAGTTGTAAGCAAAGTGTCCCGCTCTTCCACAGTACATGCAAAGGCCCTGGGATCTCCGCCTTTCCTTCTCCTCCCGGGAAAGCCGGGCTCGACCCACCTGCATGGGCTCGTGATCTTCGACGGGGCCGACCGCGTCCCTCTCTCTGGATCGTGGTCCCTCGATCCCTCCTGGGACCCGCTGGGACTGAAGACGTTGATCAGCTCGAGAAAGACGACCATCCACTCTTATCGCCAGGGCAATGAGATCACTCAATCTGGCCGGGAGGTCCATGGCGTAGATCTCCCGTTGGACGCGGTCAGCCAGCCCATGCAGGAACATGTCCCACTGCGCCTCCTCGTTCCATTGGCTCTCGGCTGCCAGAGTCCGAAACTCGATCGAAAAGTCAGATACCGATCTCTCTCCTTGCTGAAGGTCGGCTAGTACTCTGGCAGCCTCGCGTCCGGACACAGAGCGGTCGAACACCAGCTTCATTTCTTCGGAGAGCCTTTGGAACGAGGAGCAGCATTCTTCCTGATTCTCCCACACCGCCGTTCCCCAAAGCGCCGCTTTCCCAGTCAGAAGCGCCAGAACAAACGCGACCTTGGTTCGCTCATCGTGGAAGGTACGGGGCTGCAGAGAAAAATGCATAGAGCATCTGGTCAGAAAGGATCGGCAGTAATTGGGTTCACCTGCGTAAGCCTCCGGAACCGGCAGGCGGGGCTCCGACTGGGATGGGTCCGCTGGTGGTGGTGGGGGAATCGGCGGTGCGGGTGGCGCAGCGGGAACCTGTGGTTGTTGTAGCTGCTGGGTGAGCCCGGACACCTGCGTTACCAGAGCCTGAACAGCGCGAGCTGTCTCATGGAGATTCTTCTCCTGCGTGTCCATCCTCTTCATGCATTGATTCAGGAAATCCTCCATAGGATTGGGAGAACCACTCGCTGCTTCCATGCTTAGGGTCAGATCGTTCTGTAACGATAAAAGATGAGGAAGCAATTGCAAGTGTACTCATTTATTGAGAAGGCAGAACAATGAACAAACAACAGCTGGGACACAGGATGGCAACGCAGGGACCCCGATGGTCAGATGATCCAGTGCAGACGGTGAAGTGGTGCGGTGAGTCTCCCAGGTGACGAATAATCCAGAATCCAAGAGAACACGAACAGAACAGGAACAATGGTAGGCACAAACTCGACACGAAGACTGGGAACACAACCGGGAACCACATACAACGATCTGACAGGGGAAATGAGAAAGTGGTGAGTATTTATGGGGTGATGAGATGAGCTGCAGCTGGTGACGGGCGTGATGAGCTAATTGTTGATGATCGCTGATCAGACGACCCGCCCACACAATTAAAGCACAACACACACATGACAACAGAGCACGAGACAAGAAGAAGACAATGGATTTATGAACCGTGACAAAAATGGGTCCCACTTTATATTAAGTGGCTTTAAGTACTATGTACTTGCATTGAAATTAATAATTTGATACAGTCTACTTATTGTGTAACTACATGTTTTTACATTGAACTTACATTTTAAAAATTCCTGCATGTAATTACAGCTGTAATTAATTTATGTAATTACATTTGTAATTACACAGTTCACCCTTCCCTTACACCTTAAACCTACCCAATCCACCACACCTGTCCCTAACCTTACCCGTATCACATCTCAATAGCAGCAAAAGTGTTTTACAATACAACAAGTAATATAAAATATAAAGTGGGACCTTAAAATGTATAGAAAGAGCCTTAAAAAAGGTCTTAAATCCTGTATATACCCTGTAATTACTTACTTTTATTAGGCTGTGGATTTGGATATATATTTAGACATTCTCAAAGACAACTTTTTGTCAAGGTTTAGATATTTTTTGTTTGAAATGTTGATTTGAAGATTTAACATCAAAATTCAATTGAGATGTGACGAATTAAAAGGACTTTTTCCGGTTTCGTGTTCAGGTGACATCGTGTCTCGCATCACCACCGACACCAACACCATGAGTGAGTCTCTGAGTGAGAAGTTGAGTCTGCTCATGTGGTACTTCATGCGCATCCTCTTCCTCTTCGGCTCCATGATGCTGCTCTCCGTCAGACTGTCCATCTTCACCGCTCTCGGCCTCCCCATCATCTTAGTCATCCCGGAATTTTCCGGCCGGTTCTACCAGGTAACATTGATATTCATTTTATCACATGCAAGTCATGTAGCAGTGGCCAAAAGTGACGTCCCGGGGGAGAAAAAATTGGAATCTTCAGCCTTTATTCAAATATTATTATTAATATTTTGTAAGCATATTAGGTAGTCGATTTGTGATAAAAATGCAATGACATTTTTAACACGTGCAAAAACGAGAGAGACAGTGAAATAGTATTAATTGATTATGTCGTAGTCAGTGTTTACCTTTTCCTGTTTTTCCATGCATTTTATTTTTTGCATAGTAAAATAAAACCTCTAGCTATAGTTTGGCAAATCATTTTGTCAGATTAATATCTTTATCAACAACAACAACAACATTTTTATCACTCTATTAATCCATAAATACTCCATAAATACTATCAACAGCAAGTTTTTAAAGAGTAAAATGTTATATGAATTAGACGAATAATACATTTAAAACTAAAACCCTAAAAAAACTTGAAATAAAATAAATGTTAACTGAAATAAAATAGAAAATAAAGAAATTAACTGTATTTTATTTCAGCTGGTTGCAAAACTGTTTCATTTGAATCTAGTTTAACATAAAATAATAATAAATAATAATGAAAAACTATATAGACATTAACATTATATATATTTATATTTTTATATATACCGGTGTGTATATATATATATATATGTATATGTGTGTGTGTGTGTGTGTGTGTATGTTTGTATATATATATATATATATATTTTTTTATTTTTCGTTTTCTGAAAGTCAAAATACAATCAAAATAGCCCAAAATTTCAAAATCGACCAGTTCATGAAAAATCAATGGTTTTGCCTATTTTGACTTCTATCATGTAAATAAATCATGCACAAAACTTGCACAATGCCTTAAGATCAGACAGAAATAAAATCAAGCAGCTTTTTCCAAATGTTGGTATTCTTCAGAAAGAAATGCAGATGTTTCCAATGACACCTTCATATCTCGAGTTCATCAAGTGTTTATGTGTGTTGATGTGTGCTAATGTTTCCTCAGAAACTTTCTGCGCAAGTGCAAGAATCTCTGGCGAAAGCCAACGACGTTGCGACGGAAACGTTCTCCTCCATGAAGACAGTCCGGAGCTTTGCTAACGAGGACGGAGAAACCGAGAGGTACAAGAAGTGTTTAGAAGGCACGTACGCCCTGAACAAAGTGGAGGCCGCTGCTTACGCCGCCTCAACCTGGACCAATAGTGTGAGTTTTGTTGGTGTAATGCACATTTTTCCAAACCTATTCTATGCATTCTGGGCACATTATTCATTTTGAACACATGTGGACCACAAAACCAGTCACGAGGGTCAATTTTTTTTTTAGATTTAATAAGCTTTCCATTGATGTATGGTTTGTTAGGATAGGACAATATTAGGCCGAGATGCAACAATTGAAAATCTGGAATCTGCGGATGCAAAAAAATCAAAACATTAAAGAAATCGGCTTTAAAGTTGTGCATTTATGGTCACAATTGTGCTGCATTCACTCACAAAAATTTATATTTTTTATGTTTACGGTAGGAAATTTACTTCATATCTTCATTGAACATGATCTTTACTTAATATCCTAATGATTTTTGGCATAAAAGAAAAATCGATAATTTTGACCCATATAATTGGCTATTGCCACAGATATACCCGTGCGACATGTGACTGGTTGTGTGATCCAGGGTCACATGTGCATTCTGGAACAAACACTGCTTTGAATATTAAAAGTGATTTCAAATGCATCCTGAAGTCTGAGTTTGAAATCAAATGTGCATTTTTCAGATGTCCAGTCTGGCTTTGAAAGTCAGTATACTGTACTATGGAGGACGGCTTGTGACAGGAAGTGATGTCAGTAGCGGTGATCTGGTTTCCTTCGTGCTGTATGAGCTTCAGTTCACATCAGCGGTGGAGGTAATCCCTCAGATCCTGTCGGTTTGACCACAGGCATCATGCTATTTAAACATGTTGGTCAAAAATGTTTGTTTAAATGAAATTAATGTACGATATTTTAGTTCGATAATGTTTTTTATTTAATATTTTGTATTTTTAGGGGATTTTATGGCACTTAAATTATATTTACGCTGTATTTATAATCGATTTATTCACTTTTTAAGCATAGTCCTGAATAGGAAATTTCCAATTTAAACTGTGGTAAATCTTGAATGCTTTAGAGCAACAGATTTAAGTTTGATCTCTTTTTAAAGACGACACTTGGCAGATTATTGCTGAAGTGAAAAAAGTTATAAAAAGTGAACTTAAAAAAAGTTACAGAATTTTACATTTATTTTTTACAATTTGTATATGAAATATATATTTTTAAAAAAAAAAAAATTACTCTAAAACTGTGAGAAAATCAATGCCATATATCTAAAAAAAATCTAAACTTGAGGTTTATATCTCAGTAAATGAGCTTTCAGTCAGATGTTGTTCGGCTGCAGTACCAAACGCTTCCACTAGAGGAAACTCGTCTCCCATTCATTTCCAATGCACTTATTTTTGACTCATTTAGTGTGACTATTTTTATTTTTCAGGACCATTTAACCTGTTCGAATCATGTCCATGATTTTTTGTGTGTTTACATAGCAAGTGCCAAAACCTTTATCAAGTTTCGTACCATTCCAATGAAGAAAATTAAAAAAACAACAACAACAAATGTAAATTTTTTCGGTCATAAATGACTGAAAAGCACCAGAATCCGCTCACAACAGGCTAGCATTGACTTTTGCATGGGAAACCACCACTGTTTTTTTCTTCTCGTCCAGTTTGTGCCTTGAAATCCCTGCCGCTTGTGTCACAGGTACTGATGTCTTACTGGCCGCATGTAAAGAAGGCGGTCGGTGCTTCAGAAAAGATCTTCGAGTATGTGGACCGAAAGCCGGATGTTCCTCCAGACGGGTCTCTCGCTCCTCGTGAACTAAAAGGACACGTGTGCTTCAGAGATATCACCTTTGCTTATCCGAAGAGACCGGACACAGATGTGCTGAAGGTGTGCACTGACAAAGCTCCTATTATATTTCACAAAATTAAAAGAATTATGTTTTGCTTAAAGAAAATGAAGCCTGTTTTGTATTATGACACTCTATTTGACAATGAAGCACATTTTAATGCTTTAATTACTGTAATGCACTGATCAAATCTCATTTTCATTACTGTAATGGAAAAAAAACAAAATATATTCAAGTTGTGACAAATTATGGTAAAATTAAATTAATAACAAAGTAAAATTATGAATGCTTGTTTCCACTTCTGAATAAAAAATAAAAAGGTAATTGCGACTTTTTATCTCACAATTCGGGCTCTTTTTTTCTTTTCTTAGAATTGCATGATATAAACTCACAATTGCGAGTTATAAAGTCAGAATTGTGAGTTATAAAGTCAGATTTGTGAGTTATAAAGTCAGATTTGTGAGTTATAAAGTCAGATTTGTGAGTTATAAAGTCAGATTTGTGAGTTATAAAGTCAGATTTGTGAGTTATAAAGTCAGATTTGTGAGATATAAAGTCAGATTTGTGAGTTATAAAGTCAGATTTGTGAGATATAAAGTCAGATTTGTGAGTTATAAAGTCAGATTTGTGAGTTATAAAGTCAGATTTGTGAGTTATAAAGTCAGATTTGTGAGATATAAAGTCAGATTTGTGAGTTATAAAGTCAGATTTGTGAGTTATAAAGTCAGATTTGTGAGTTATAAAGTCAGATTTGTGAGATATAAAGTCAGATTTGTGAGATATAAAGTCAGATTTGTGAGATATAAAGTCAGATTTGTGAGTTATAAAGTCAGATTTGTGAGTTATAAAGTCAGATTTGTGAGATATAAAGTCAGATTTGTGAGATATAAAGTCAGATTTGTGAGATATAAAGTCAGATTTGTGAGTTATAAAGTCAGATTTGTGAGTTATAAAGTCAGATTTGTGAGTTATAAAGTCAGAATTGTGAGATATAAAGTCAGATTTGTGAGATATAAAGTCAGATTTGTGAGATATAAAGTCAGATTTGTGAGTTATAAAGTCAGATTTGTGAGTTATAAAGTCAGATTTGTGAGATATAAAGTCAGATTTGTGAGTTATAAAGTCAGATTTGTGAGTTATAAAGTCAGATTTGTGAGTTATAAAGTCAGAATTGTGAGATATAAAGTCAGAATTGTGAGATATAAAGTCAGATTTGTGAGTTATAAAGTCAGATTTGTGAGTTATAAAGTCAGAATTGTGAGATATAAAGTCAGAATTGTGAGATATAAAGTCAGATTTGTGAGTTATAAAGTCAGATTTGTGAGTTATCAACTTGCATTTGCGAGGAAAAAAAGTAAGAATTGCGAGAGAAAAAGTCAGTGAAAAAACGTTGAGATATTAAAGTCGCAATTATCTTTTAAATAGTTTTTTTCTGTGGCGGAAACAAGCTTTCATACAAAAGCGCTGTTTGGAGAGGATGTTTGTTTTCAATCACCCTACTGAAAATTTCTGAAAATATATATTTTTTTATTGCATTAATTACAACATTTCCTTACATTTGGATGGTACCTGAAAACTTAGTAAAGACATTCATCAAATGGGGATATTGGCTGAAAGAAAAAAACAGCAAAACAGATTTTGTGAAACAGATATTACAGGATAAAATATTATAAGAGAAAGAAAAAAAGGACATCAATTGTAGTATCAATACAGTTTGTTACAAGGCAATGTCAGCCAACACAGTAGCTGTTTAATTTAATCAGATATATATTTCTATATTTATTACTCTGCCAGTAGTTTGGGTACCGATCAGTTTTGACTTGTTTTATTTTTATTTATTTTTATAACTATATATAAAAGAAAAAACTAAATTTTACTCCAAAAGTACTCTCATTCCCAATGTGGTAATTTATTTTATTTTTATTCCTACCATTACTTAAATCTTTCGTATCTCTATTTATTCAATAATTCTTAAGATTCCCTGAAAATATTTTCTATTTTTTTTATATTTTAAATATGAGGGAAGAACAAAAATATGATAAACAGATAAAAGCTGTTTATCTGACAAAATTATTTGGCAAAAAGGGCAAAATACAGCTACAAATAAATGCATAGAAATACAAAAATCTGACAGGAAATGCAAATATTGACTACAACACAATCAGTTATTAATATTTAGTTTGTTCTCTCGTTTTTGCTTTTTGTTCATAATTTCTGACCAAAAATGATGTCGCACAATTTGACATGTTTCATTGTGTATCACAAAAATTGACTCCAAGCATAACTATGCAAAATCTTTAATAATATTTAAATAAAGGGTGCAGATGTCATGGATGCCTCTTCTGCATATGTAATGAACATCTGTGTTGGTGCTTTAGAGCGTCTCTCTGGAGCTGAAGCCGGGCCAGATCACGGCTCTAGTGGGTCCGTCAGGTTCTGGGAAAACCACTATTGTGAGTTTGCTGGAGAGATTCTACCAGCCTCAAAATGGGCAGATTTTATTGGACCAGAAGCCTTTGCTGAGCTACAAGGACGAATATCTGCACAAGAAGGTAATCCTATTATTTGCTCTACACTAATAGCTGCATCTAGGTGAATATAAATAAATATAATATAAATGTTTGCTGACCTTGTTTAATCTCCACCCTCTCAGATTAGCGTGGTGTCTCAGGAGCCGGTTCTGTTTGCTCGGTCTGTGCTGGAAAACATCAGATATGGCAAAGACAACGCCTCGGATGAAGAAGTGCACGCCGCTGCCAAGCTGGCCAACGCAGACGACTTCATCTCTAGTTTACCTAAAGGATACGACACGGGTGAGTCTTAAACACTTAATAGCTCATGGCGAGGTTACGAGTGTTAAAGGGGACGTGTTATGCCCTCTTGGTTTAGTTTTTGAGCTCTACTAGAACAGGTTTTCATGCATTATTTCCTCATATTCTCCACTGTTGCGGCTCCTCTCTTCAGAGTCTGTCAGTAACGCTCTGGAGTGTGTTTCCCGTATAACGCTGTAACTCGCTGCTTCACTGTCATAGTGCGATCATCGTTGAAGAAATCAACTATAGTCACGACTGTTTCCCGAAACCTTATTGTCACAAAGTGGTTGTCACGCAGGTTATGGAGTAATAACTACTGTTAATGAATCTGTCTGAGATCGAATTAGCGCTAGATGTTTCTCTATAAATTACAGACATGCATCTGAGGACTATTACTCATTTTTCTCAGTTATTTTGCTTTATTTCCAGATTCAATCATAGACTCGTTCTTACACACTAGAGCTCGTTCACACACGCGCACTCTTCAAGAACTACACTTTAAATCTCTTGACGAACTAAAAGACGTAAATGACATTTGTATTTACTCTAAATAAAAGACACAGGTTGTCCTGAATGTCCGCTTGATTATTTTGCTCAAGATCAGGATTTATTGAGTCCACATCATGCAAACTAGAAACTCTTCTTCTAAACACAGGTCGAGATCTGTCGTACACACACACAACTCTGCGATGCTGTTTGCGAATGTTCGTTGGAATGATGCGTTCGGGAAGCACAGCCCTGTTTAGTTCCTGTCTCTATGAAGCCCCTCCTTCTGAAAAGCACACTGTGCTCTGATTGGTCGGCTGGAGCAGTGTGTTGTGATTGGTCGAGCGCTTCGAGTATGTTTGGGAAATGTCCCGCCCCTTACCATAACCACCAGTTTAACACACTACTAACTAACTCAACCAGGCCCCGCCCCTTTATTCTGCGCATGAATTATTATAATGAGGAATATTTTGACGTGTTCGTTCCCGGAAGAAACTCAAGATACAATGGAGGCGTTTCAGGAGTTCAGAAACACTGACTCTGATATAGAGAGACTTTGCAGAGCTTTTAAATGCTCAAACAGCAACATTACACACTGAAGAGAGATGAACATGGGAAAAAAGCACAATAGGTCATCTTTAATAGTACTTATAGTAAGCATATATATATATACAGTATCAACATTTGAAGTGGATCAAAGTTATACATGAATTTTGAACAATACCCATTCTTGTCTCAGGACAACTTTGATGAACTATTTTGATCCACTTCAGATGTTGACTGCTGTATATATATATATATATCTCTGATGTACAGTTGGTGTAGAGAGTGAGAGGTGTTGTTTGGTGTTCCTCAGACGCCGGAGAGAAGGGCGGTCAGGTTTCCGGAGGACAGAAGCAGCGCATCGCCATCGCCAGAGCTCTGATTCAGAAACCGCAGATTCTGGTTCTGGATGATGCCACCAGCTCACTGGACACCGAGAGCGAACACAGGGTAACATGTCCACCTTCTGACCAATACCTTATTGTGCTTTTCTTACGCTATATATATTTTTTAAATGCTATATTTTCTAAATGTCATAATAATTTGTTAACAAACAAGTATTCATTACTTCAATGAGCTGCATTAAAGGAACACTCCACCATTTTTTGAAATAGGGCTTATTCACCTTCTTTCCTACAGTTAGATAGGTGGGCAAATGCATTTTTGTCTCAGTGCATGCATTGTTTTAGTTTGACAGGGTCGGCGCTAGCTTAGCTTAGCATAATGAATGGAATCCTTTGTTGCCAGCTAGCATGTCCTGAGTAAAAGTGACATAAAAAATAAAAAAAACACCTAATTACTTCTTGTGGCCTGCGTATTCAGATTAACACTAGGCGATTTCCTAGGCAGATATTGACTTTGGACTATATTAGGGGGAAGCAGAGATATCACGCCCATGTAGCAGTGCTTCGCCTGTGCTTCCCCCTAATATAGTCCTTAATATATAAGTCAATATCTGCCTAGGAAATCGCCTAGTGTTAATCTGCATCGCTATTTGTACTTGTTGTGAATACGCAGGCCACAAGAAGTAATTAGGTGTTTTTTTTATTTTTTATGTCACTTTTACTCAGGACATGCTAGCTGGCAACAAAGGATTCCATTCATTATGCTAAGCTAAGCTAGCGCCGACCCTGTCAAACTAAAACAATGCATGCACTGAGACAAAAATGCATTTGCCCACCTATCTAAATGTAGGAAAGACGGTGAATAAGCCCTATTTCAAAAAACGGTGGAGTGTTCCTTTAAATTACTACATTGTTTAAATTAATACATTTTTAGCTAACTGTAATTTTGTATATGTGCATTTCTGAAATACATAACTTAGACAGTCTCCTCTGATATCAGATCACTGTAAATTGTAATATGGACTCGTGCATTTTCTGTAAAGCTGCTTTGAAATGATGTGTATTGTGAAAATAAGCATGAATTGGATTCAGTTACGAACAGAGTTTCCAGCATAAACACTGACACATTTTCACTGACTTAATTCAGTGTGGAAAACATGACTGATAACAAATATTAAACGGAGATACACAAGAGAAACAGATACACATGCCTAAAGAATAATAATAAATAATAAAAATAAAAGAAGAGATAGATGATTTACAGGCAGAAAGTGTCTGTTGAAAGATAATTAAGGTGTCAATCAATAAATCAATCAATAAATAAAAGGAAACGGATAAAACAAAAACAAAAAAAGAGAACCTGCAGTCACATTTGCCTTGATATCCGCCGGACTTTTTACGTTAAAGCGGCGCGACCATTTGTAAGGAAGGGTTCAAGTGCGTAATACTAAAACTCTATTGCAATTGTCAATCAAAGATAAAAGTGATCAGGAAAACCGAACCGTAAGTCGTTGAGACTTGAAACTTTGAGGGACTTGAAACTACAGCGATTATAAGTACCAAATCACTCGTAAGTTTTGTGGTATTTTTTTTAAATCTACTTTAGCGAACTATTTCTGTGTTTTTCGCCCAATCATAACTAAACCAGTGTTGAAATATTCTTGGCAATAATTATCTAAAAAAAGTCGAAATTTCAATTCACGTCCGTGAAGGGACGACTAAAACGTTTAAAGTTTTACTAAATGTTTACTAAAACGGCTGTCACTCTCGAACGAAATGAGATAGTTTCACCAAACTTGGTACACCTACTTTATTTATATAGCACAATTAAAACAACACAAGTTGACCACTATGCTTTATGAGCTATAAGGCCATCTAGTGGCAAGAGTCATGAAATATCATGTCATATTATTATTCTTCCACAAGAGGTCGGCAAAGACAATGCAAGATATTTAGATCTGAATTAAAGGGGTTATGCATGCAAATGTGAGTTATTTTGAATTAAAGTTGAAAGAATATGAGGAATATGCTTAAATTACTATTTATTTATAATTTATTGATCAAATCTAGCAATTTAAAGGTAAATAAAATAACAAAGAATCTACCAAAAAATGTGCATTAAAAAATAGAAAAAATATAATCAAAATGAAATAAAATAAGCTTTCTGGACAACAACAACAACAGCAAAAAAAGTATAATTTTAGGGCTTTGGGTAATTTTGACCCATGAGGGAAAGATGCAAGGGAAGGATGAGGGTTAGAAATGCAGAGATATTCAATCATCTGTCTGATTACTCTCGTCCTCCTCTTCTGTCAGGTGTACAGCGCTCTGAAGAAGGACCTGAGGAGCTGCACGGTTCTGCTCATCACACACAGACTGAGCGGCGTGGAGAACGCAGATCACATCGTCTTCCTCCGAGAAGGAGAAGTGGTGGAGGAGGGAAACCATCAGCAACTGCTGGCCAAACAGGGGTACTACGCAGAGTTCGCCAAACAGCAGAACACCGCCATCCACCGCAACAGCGCAGAAGACGATACACACACCGACCAATGAGCATCTACATCAGCTGTCATGTGACGTCAGCACACATCAGATGACACGTTTTTGCATTTGTTTCTACATCAGTACATATTTCTCAGCTGTTGATTCTGCTAGTGTTTTTAAATTAGGTGTAAATATCACAAAAATGCGAGAAAGATATGGGTGAATCTCACTAAAATATGTCCAGGTTTCCATTATTTTGGAAATATAGAAAACTTATTTTTAAGCCATTTTTAGAATCATTTACATTTTTGTTATTGTGACGTATTTTTCCCAATTGAAACAAAATGCATAATGTGCACAAAAACTTACTAATGCACACATATTATATTTCATTTGGATATGTATTATTTTTCCATTCCATTATGTAATGCATAGTTCAATTGCACAGGTGTATTGTAAGTTGCACTAAACCATTTAAAAAAAAAATTGTTTACATGATTTACATCAGGATAAACTAAATGTAAATAGTTTTTTTTAAATGTAAATGGCTAACCATTATAATGGCATACCGTTATATATACAGTAGTGTGCAAAAGTGATGTGTTTTTAATGACCCTACAAGTTTAATGAAACCATCAAAATATGAAATATTTTATATTTTTAAACAAACAGAAACAATAAACTTGGTTAAGGTATTTATTATTAGGCAAACAATTATTCGGCAAAAAGGCAAACTACAGCTACATGCTAACAGCGATTAGTTAAGTGCTAAATCATGCCAAGATCATGCTAAGAACTCTGTAGTAACCATCTGTGACAACTACCAACCACCTAGTAACACCATAGCAACCGCCCTGAACACCCTAGCAACCCCCATAAACGCACTAGCAACCACCCAAAATACCCAAGCAACCGCCTAGCAACACCATAGTAACCACCCAGAAAACCCTAGCAACCGCCTAGCAACCACCCAGAACACCCTAGAAACCACCCAAAATACCATAGCAACAGCCTAGCAACCGCTTAGTAACACAACAGCAACCACCCAGAACATCATAGCAACCACCTAGCAACACCCTAGCAACAGGAAAAAACATTTTAAACCATTTAAAAAAAAATAGTTTACATGATTTACATCAGGATAAACTAAATGTAAATATTTTTTTTTTCATGTAAATGGCTAACCATTATAATGGCATACCGTTATATATACAGTAGTGTGCAAAAGTGATGTCTGGAGGGGAAATTTGTTTTTAATGACCCTACACGTTTAATGAAACCATCAAAATATGAAATATTTTATATTTTTAAACAAACAGAAACAATAAACTTGGTTAAGGTATTTATTATTAGGCAAACAATTATTCGGCAAAAAGGCAAACTACAGCGACAGTTTTTATTTTACTATGTAAAAAAAAAATGCTTAGAAACACAAAAAGCTGACAGGAAAAAGCAAACATAACCCGTTATTAATATTTAATTGGCTTTCTCTCATTTTTTGATGATCTCATTCAATTATGTCTGCACTATTTGCCATGTTTCATTGCGTTATTATCACGAATAAAACAATCAACTCCAAGTACAGCTACACATTTTATTAGAAGAATTATTGAAGATATCAATTTTCCTAGGCTAGACATAACTTTTGGACACTAATATATATATATAATATATAAAATTGAATTGCCATTAAAACCATGTGGGAAAAAAGTTTTTTCTTTTTCTTTCTATAAACCAAACATAATTTATTTTTATTTCTGGATAAAATATGTTCTGTTCTTGACATGTTTCAGGAGAGTCACCCATATACCGTTAACCAGGGCTAGTAAATCGCTTGTTAAACATTTTCCCAGCGCTCAAACCATATCTGTCTTTACACTGTTCTGAACTTTTTCTTGGCTATATAAATGATAGAGTTATGCAAAGCAGTTCTCCCACTGTGGTTGATATATGTTCATGTTGTAAATAATAAACATATATTGATTTAAAACTATCATTAATGTCATTTTGTTATTTTTTACTTTTTATTTTAATGCTTAACAGATCAGTTGTTCACTTTCTTAAAAAATGTATGTTGATTAAAAAAAACGATCGTTACATAGGCCTATATGTCTACCCAATAATGTTTGATTATTTTTTATTATTTAAAAAAAGCTTAATATAATTTAGAAATTGAGGGTTAGGAGTGCAAATATGTACTTATGAAACCTGAAAGTTAATAATTTAATATATTTTAAAATATGATAAAGAAAATAAAATGTTTCAGTAATTTAATCATGCTTTCAGTTCAGTGTAGAAATATATTTAACATGCTAAATAAGTAACACAGTAGGTCTTCTGCTCAAAAACTTTATTAAAACATTATTATTATTTAATTATTGAAACAGTTTAGGTTCGTTTCTTTGTCATAATCTTAAAATCCTCACTAGATGGTAACCGTGAGTCATACATAAACCCCCTGGGCGTGTCTAACGCTGGAACGGCGTGAGATTCAGCCAATAAGGAACCAGCTTCAGAGGCGGGACGAATTCTGATTGGTCATTGGCGTTCTTATATAAAAACCCAGGAGCGGAAATTGAAAGGCGCCATTTGCTAGTTGGACGGCGCGGGGAAGCTCGAGCATAAGGAGCTGAATAACAATAAAACGGGGGCGAAAACGCAGGATTCCGCGACGCAAAACAATCGCGATCCATCCGAATGGAGGCAGCCATCAACCCGTCTCTTGACAGGTAGTATTGGCGTGCCTTCGGAGCCTATAAACTAATCCTATGCGTGTCTTTAATCACAAAGGACGAGGAAAAGGGGAGGAAGCGCTTGTTTACAAGTTCATTTTCTTTCTTGTGTCTCATAGTGGATGTTAAAACGGCTTTTTAAACGAGTTCCAGCCTTTATAATAATAGCATGCAGCGAGCATCACTGTGTTGTGGGTCTGTACTGCATCATTTCCCTCCGCCATCTTCAGCATTTAAAGGGCCACACTCACTGAAACACACATAATGTAAGTGCAGTGGAATGAATGAATGAATGAATGAATGAATGGATCATGTTTGAGCTGTTATTGTGTGTTTGCAGGGAGAGCTGTGCTGGTTTAGCATGAATGCAGTGAACACTTGTTTACAAACAGAGAATAGGCGGGACAGACTGAATGTCTGCATTTACTGTAGTTATATAGTCTTTCAGTACAGTATTTATGTTATTCTATACAGTTGATTTTGTCCTGATGCTAATGCACCACCATTTCCCGCATGAGATGAATTGTATATTGAATTAATGTGTCTGTAATTATTTCATATATCTTCTTAATGGCCCTCTCCACTGCACGAGTTTTTATGGCTTGTAAACGATTTGTTGAAATTGATACTGGAAGCAGTCATTAGAAATGGTTTAAAATGATAAATGTTTGACATTTTTTCCAGTAAAAATGTGTTCATGAAGGTTGTGTGTGTATTAATGCTGGCAAATTGTAATCGCATCTAACAAAATTGTGAAAAAAAATAAATAAAAAAAATAAAATAAATATATATATATAAATAAAGCAGCACAACGGTTTTCAAAATGGATAAATAATAGTAATAAATGTTTCTTGAACAGCAAATTACCACAACAGAATGATTTCTGAAGGATACACACATACATACATGACGTTTAATTTTGCAATGTAAAATATAATAGTAAACTATAAATATAATAAACACTATTTTACCCAGTATCATCATTTCCAAAAAAAAAAATAAAATAAAAAAAAAATATATATTTTTTTTATTATTATTTTTTTATATACGTACGTATACATATACGTATACATATTTACAAACTTGTGCATACATGTTTTCTATGTGTGTGTGTGTGTATATATATATATATATATATATATATATATATATATATATATATATATATATATATACACACACACACACATTTATTCTGTATTTAATAACTTATGTTACATGCGATTAATCGATTTCACAGCACTAATATATATATATATATATATATATATATATATATATATATAACTATATCTACATACATTTATATATATTAGGGCTGTCAAACGATTAATCGCGATTAATTGCATCCAAAATAAAAGTTTGTTTACATAATTTATGTCTGTGTATGGAGTATAATTATTTTCTATATATAAATACACACACATGCATGTATATATTTAAGAAAATGTGTTATTTATATATAAAATATTTATATATAATATAAATTACATATAATATAAATATATATACACAGTATATACATGTAAATATTTCTTAAATATATACATGCAAGTGTGTGTATTTATATATAGAAAATAATTATACACCGTACACACACATGTATTATGTAAAAACAAACTTTTATTTTGGATGCGATTAATCGCGATTAATCGTTTGACAGCCCTAATATATATATATGAAGAGTTCAGATGCAAAAGCCTCTAAGTGCCATCTGACGTTTTCTTCTAGAATGATAATTTTTTTCAAGCTTGTATATTTAAGTTAAGTAATTTCACTTTAATGACAATTAATAGGTAATTTTCATTGCCATTAATGTGAAATAAGTGAACATAAACATACAAGCTTGATAAAAATGATAATTCTAGAAGGAAATTTCAGATGGCACTTAGAGGCTTTTGCATCTGAAGTCTTCATATATATATATATGTATGTATATGTGTATATGTTTATATATGTGTGTGTCTATTTTTTATATGTAATGTATATTATGTAATTGGGAATTGTTATATTAGCTATAGTTTGCCCTAAACAATGCAGTGTTCAATATGCAATATAATACTGTATATGTATATGAATAAATTAGGGGTGTAACAATATGTCATGATTCAATACATATCACGAAACTGAACTCACGATACGATATTATTGCGATATTCCAAGACATATGATAAAAGGTTAACAAAAAAATTACTGTTGATTAAAATGCTAAATTTGATATTACATTGTGTGTGTAAATGGATAAGCTTGGATTTGGTGCTGGAAACCCAAAGCACAGGACAATAGAGACACCAGAATAACAATATTCATGATTCTGAAGCTGAAAATGCAGAATTATTGTAGCCGAATATTCTTGCACTCTTTTTCACTGACTAGATATATTTATAACGTAAGCCACTTTTACTGGTAACATCAGACCATTTAGCATTATCAGGACCCACAAATATTGCCCCATTGCATTATTATACATTATATTCGACATTATATAGTAGTTTAATGTAGTACTGACACTAAAACTCTGAAAACGTACTCACAGTAATTTTCATTTTGGGTGAATTATAAACAATATACATATTGTTACATTTTTGTATTGCGATAAATTGTGACACGATATATTGTTACACCCCTAAAATATATGCATGTCCTTCTCCTTCAGACCCAAGGTTAAATGCTGCATGATCTCTGGTGTTTGTGTGTCAGCAGTTCTGTGGGAGTGAGTCTGTCTGTCATGAGTGGGATGGAGCAGAGTTCGGGAAAGCGTATCCGTAAACCGTCTCTGCTGTACGAGGGCTTCGAGAGCCCGTCTCTGCCCCACGCGCCTCCGCCCGGTCCTCCTCCACCCCAGCAGCCCTCGGTGAACGAGCCGGGCCGACTGGGACGCACCACCAACCAGCTGCAGTTCCTACACAAGGTCCTGGTCAAAGCGTTGTGGCGCCATCATTTCGCCTGGCCTTTCCATGAACCCGTGGACGCAGTCCGACTCAGCTTACCCGTGAGTGAACAATCACCTTCTGAGACCAAATCACCCAAAAAATGTGAATTCTGTCATTATTAAAAACTCATCTCTTCCGTGAGCACTTAAAGGGATAGTTCACCCAAAAATGAAAATTACCCCATGATTTACAGTACTCACACTCAAGTCATCCTAGGTGTATATGACATTTTTCTTTCAGATGCATATAATCAGTTATATTAAAAATGTCCTGGCTCTTCCAAGCTTTATAATGGCAGTGAATTGCTGCTTCTGTTTTGAAGTCCATAAAAGTGCATCTATCCATTATAAAAGTGCATCTATCCATCATAAAAGCGCATCTATCATCATAAAAGTGCATCTATCCATTATAAAAGTGCATCTGTCCATCATAAAAGCGCATCTGTCCATCATAAAAGTGCATCTATCATCATAAAAGTGCATCTATCCATTATAAAAGTGCATCTATCCATTATAAAAGTGCATCTATCATCATAAAAGTGCATCTATCCATTATAAAAGTGCATCTATTCATCATAAAAGCGCATCTATCCATTATAAAAGTGCATCTATCATCATAAAAGTGCATCTATCCATTATAAAAGTGCATCTATTCATCATAAAAGTGCATCTATCCATTATAAAAGTGCATCTATTCATCATAAAAGCGCATCTATCCATCATAAAAGCGCATCTATCATCATAAAAGCGCATCTATTCATTATAAAAGTGCATCTATCCATTATAAAAGTGCATCTATCCATTATAAAAGTGCATCTATCCATTATAAAAGTGCATCTATCATCATAAAAGTGCATCTATCCATTATAAAAGTGCATCTATTCATCATAAAACGCATCTATCCATCATAAAAGCGCATCTATCATCATAAAAGCGCATCTATCATCATAAAAGTGCATCTATCATTATAAAAGTGCATCTATCCATTATAAAAGTGCATCTATCCATTATAAAAGTGCATCTATCCATTATAAAAGTGCATCTATCCATTATAAAAGTGCATCTATCCATCATAAAAGCGCATCTATCATCATAAAAGCGCATCTATCATCATAAAAGTGCATCTATCATCATAAAAGTGCATCTATCCATTATAAAAGTGCATCTATCCATCATAAAAGTGCATCTATCCATTATAAAAGTGCATCTATCCATTATAAAAGCGCATCTATTCATCATAAAAGTGCATCTATCCATTATAAAAGTGCATCTATCCATTATAAAAGTGCATCTATCATCATAAAAGTGCATCTATCCATTATAAAAGTGCATCTATTCATCATAAAACGCATCTATCCATCATAAAAGCGCATCTATCATCATAAAAGCGCATCTATCATCATAAAAGTGCATCTATCATCATAAAAGCGCATCTATACATCATAAAAGCGCATCTATCATCATAAAAGCGCATCTATCATCATAAAAGCGCATCTATCATCATAAAAGTGCATCTATCATAAAAGTGCATTTATCCATCATAAAAGTGCATCTATTCATCATAAAAGCGCATGTATCATCATAAAAGTGCATCTATCCATTATAAAAGTGCATCTATCCATTATAAAAGTGCATCTATCATCATAAAAGTGCATCTATCCATCATAAAAGCGCATCTATCATCATAAAAGCGCATCTATCATCATAAAAGTGCATCTATTCATTATAAAAGTGCATCTATCATCATAAAAGTGCATCTATCCATTATAAAAGTGCATCTATTCATCATAAAACGCATCTATCCATCATAAAAGCGCATCTATCATCATAAAAGCGCATCTATCATCATAAAAGTGCATCTATCATTATAAAAGTGCATCTATCCATTATAAAAGTGCATCTATCCATTATAAAAGTGCATCTATCCATTATAAAAGTGCATCTATTCATCATAAAACGCATCTATCCATCATAAAAGCGCATCTATCATCATAAAAGCGCATCTATCATCATAAAAGTGCATCTATCATCATAAAAGTGCATCTATCCATTATAAAAGTGCATCTATCCATCATAAAAGTGCATCTATCCATTATAAAAGTGCATCTATCCATTATAAAAGCGCATCTATTCATCATAAAAGTGCATCTATCCATTATAAAAGTGCATCTATCCATTATAAAAGTGCATCTATCCATTATAAAAGTGCATCTATCATCATAAAAGTGCATCTATCATCATAAAAGTGCATCTATCCATTATAAAAGTGCATCTATCCATCATAAAAGTGCATCTATCCATTATAAAAGTGCATCTATCCATTATAAAAGCGCATCTATTCATCATAAAAGTGCATCTATCCATTATAAAAGTGCATCTATCCATCATAAAAGTGCATCTATTCATCATAAAAGCGCATGTATCATCATAAAAGTGCATTTATCCATCATAAAAGCGCATCTATTCATCATAAAAGTGCATCTGTCCATCATAAAAGTGCATCTATCCATCATAAAAGTGCATCTATCATCATAAAAGTGCATCTATCATCATAAAAGCGCATCTATCATCATAAAAGTGCATCTATCATCATAAAAGTGCATTTATCCATCATAAAAGTGCATCTATTCATCATAAAAGCGCATCTATCCATCATAAAAGTGCATCTGTCCATCATAAAAGTGCATCTATCATCATAAAAGTGCATCTATCCATCATAAAAGCGCATCTATCATCATAAAAGTGCATCTATCATCATAAAAGCGCATCTATCATCATAAAAGTGCATCTATCATCATAAAAGCGCATCTATCATCATAAAAGTGCATCTATCATCATAAAAGTGCATTTATCCATCATAAAAGTGCATCTATTCATCATAAAAGCGCATGTATCATCATAAAAGTGCATTTATCCATCATAAAAGCGCATCTATTCATCATAAAAGTGCATCTGTCCATCATAAAAGTGCATCTATCCATCATAAAAGTGCATCTATTCATCATAAAAGTGCATCTATTCATCATAAAAGCGCATCTATCATCATAAAAGTGCATCTATTCATCATAAAAGTGCATCTATTCATCATAAAAGTGCATCTGTCCATCATAAAAGTGCATCTATCCATCATAAAAGTGCATCTGTCCATCATAAAAGTGCATCTATTCATCATAAAAGTGCATCTGTCCATCATAAAAGTGCATCTGTCCATCATAAAAGTGCATCTATTCATCATAAAAGTGCATCTATTCATCATAAAAGTGCATCTGTCCATCATAAAAGTGCATCTGTCCATCATAAAAGTGCATCTGTCCATCATAAAAGTGCATCTATTCATCATAAAAGTGCATCTGTCCATCATAAAAGTGCATCTGTCCATCATTATTTATTCACTCTCGTGTTGTTCTAAAACCATGTGGTTGGCATTTTACTGATGTCTGTCCGATCAGAAATCTTCAAAAAGTTATTTCAAATTCAATATTACTGTTTTATCGTACTTTTGATTAGATAATAAATGACGCCTGGGTGAGCATAAGAGACTTTATATATACAGTCAAACTAAAACTTATTCAGACGCCTTCAACATTTCTCACATTATCAGTTTATTCGCTATAGTTTAGAGAATGGTGATAAAATATGAGCAGAACTCAGTTGATATTTGACTGGTTTTGTCCGTCCTTCTGTTAGACTGTCTCACACATGAATTATGTTGAATATCTGTCAGCTGTTAAATTTAACTACACAATTAGATAATACCAGTTTAGCTCAACCAATCACCAATGCTTCATTTTGTTCAGTCTGTGTGTAAAAAGAGCATTAGCAATTAAAGACAAAACACTTCAGCAAAACATGATCAGCTCAAAGTGTCTGAATAATATTTGGTCCAAAATGTTTATACATTTTACTGATAGTAACTGTATGAATAATGTTTGGGTATAATATGTCACAAGTTTACTTTATTTTGCTCTCCTCACTTACATTATTGATCTATAGTGTCCTGCACACACTAGTAAAGAAATGATATCTGGTGTCTGAATAATTTTTGGTTTGACTGTATGTTGTTGTAAGGTGTATTCGATCACTTTCAGACTGTTGTGGCAGCTCATATTACTAATAGTCTGACAGCATGTCTACAGCGTTGATCTTCCCCATATTCATATGCACAGATGATATGATCTCCAGTGATGCTTGTTCTGCTTTCAGGACTACCATAAGATCATTAAACAGCCGATGGACATGGGCTCAATCAAGAAACGGCTGGAGAACAACTACTATCGCAGCGCCGGCGAATGTCTGCAGGACTTCAATACCATGTTCACTAACTGCTACATTTACAATAAGGTGTGTGTGTGTGTGTGTGTGTGTGTGTGTGTGTGGCAACGGACACATTAGTAGGGTTGGGAATCGAATACTTGTTATAAGATTGAAATTTCAATTCCTTTGTGAGCATTTCAATATGACTTTAAAACATTCAGAAAACTGTTGTCTGTGCTAGACGTGTATCGGATCCGTGCAGCTCTTAAAGCGACAGCACTAATATTCCTGCCGTCTCTATAATAACACTCATCAAACAACAAAAGACAAAGAGAAAATAACTCGTTCTTGACTGAATAACTCTCTTGTAACTATATTTTATTTATAAAGTCCGGTATTATTTTATATTTGATTAGTTTCTGTACCTGAAAATCATAAAACACTTTATTTCAGAAAGTTGTTTTTCTATGTTGTTTTTAAAGCACAGGCAAACTTGTTCTTTAACTTGTTGATTTTTGTTCATGATATTCAGATACGATTAAATGTTTTGCATTTAGACTAAATGTGAATGATATCTAAAAGTTTTTTTTTTTCCTTATTGGAATTGAAATTAGGAATCGATAAGCAGAATCAGAATCAAAATCGTTAAAATTCAAACGATACCCAACGCTCGTCGTTAGGCATTACCTAAAGGCTAGCGGATAGACGTAGTCATTTCAGATAATTTCTCTATTATTAAGCACATAAAACATGCGTCATTTCATATTTGAAATAAGTTTGATGTGCTTTCTAGTAGGAATCGCAATTAATCGCATCCAACATAAAAGTTTGTGTTTACATAATATATGTGTGTGTGCTGTGTATAATTATTTTGTATATATAAATACACACACTTGCATGTATATATTTAAGAAAAATGTGTTATTTATATATAAAACATTTATATTTATATATAATATAAATTATATATAAATATATACAGTATATACATGCAGATATTTCTTAAATAAATACATGCGTGTGTGTGTATTTATATATACAAAATAATTATACACAGCACACACACATATATTATGTAAACACAAACTTTTATGTTGGATGCGATTAATCTTTTCACAGCCCTACTTTCTAGACGTACTATAATGATAGAATCATGTGCTAATATACGTCCACCTTCACTACTGTTCAAAAGTTTGGGCTCAGTAAAAGAAATTAATACTTTTGTTCAGCAAGGATGCATTAAATTGATCAAAAGTGACACATTTATAATGTTTCCAATGATTCTATTTCAAATAGATGCTTTTCTTTTGAACTTTCTATTGATCAAAGAATCAAAAATGTTTCTTGAGCATCAAATCATCATATTAGAGTGATTTCTGAAGGATCATGTGACACTGAAGACTGGAGTAATGATGCTGAAAATTCAGCTTTGATCACAGGAATAAATTACACTTCACTATATATTCACATAGAAAACAGCTGATTAACGTTGGAATAATATTTAGTTTTTACCGTATTTTTAATCAAATAAATGCAGCCTTGGTGTTTTTCAATAAACATCCTTCCAACCCCAAACAATCGAACGGTTTGAAGTACTAAAGGGAAATTATTTGGAAATGCTTTTGCATTCTATCGCAAAATGTTTGCGTTTTTTCACAAAACTTTTGTGTTCTTTGCTTTGTTTCTCAGCCCACAGATGACATAGTGCTGATGGCACAGTCTCTGGAGAAGGTCTTCTTACAGAAGGTTGCCCAAATGCCCCCGGATGAGGTCGAGTTTCTCCCTCCTACTCCAAAAGGTAGAGGAGCTAAAACCATTAAAGGTCGCAGAGGCAGAGGTGAGTTGCCCAGTCATGTAATCTATAGTGCCACATTTGTAGCTCATTCCTGCCAAGAACAGCCCGTTTAGATGTTGAAGTCCCCCTGTGGTCAAAACCAGCTTTTAATGTGGTTTATATGTCTATAGCCGCGTTTCCATTACACTTCAAATTGAAATTGCGAATTGAAAATACGCCCGATGGAAACACGTCAATTTTGCAAAAACTCCCATTTATCGCAAAAACGTTTTTCCGCTCGCATGAGGAGGTTTTTCAGGCAATTCGAAAAAAGAATATTTTGCAAAATTGCAATGGAAACAGTTTTTGCGCATTTACAGGTCACCTGACGTAGATGACGCGGTGTGTTTGGACAGAATACGAGACAGAGCTCTTTATTAAATTCATAAAAGACAAAATAATTACAGGAATAATGGATTCTAAACCTCAAATAAATGCCACAATCAAGACCTCGAAGCAGAAATGAGGGAGAAACACCCAGAAACTCCTCATATGTGCCGCTCACAGGTATAATAAGGGTCGTTCCTCACTATTAATGATTGGAAAACACGCATACATCTCCTTTGATTAATAATAATGGCCAGTGCGGCGGCTGGGATATAGTGCATAAACCTCCATTTTGGAATGATTTTACTTATCGCGAGTTTTAGTCGCATAACATCGGTAAATGGAAACGCCGTCATTTCGCAATAGTTTTTTGTCGACATTTAGAAACAATCGCCAGAGTTTCGCGCAAATCTGTAATGGAAACGCGCCTTATGTGGTGTTTTTAATGCGCTTTAAGACAAACCATGTGTAAATTCATAAGTCGACTCCATTGCTGAGTATTTCCTCCTTAAAACTGCAGTGAACCAAAGACAGTCTCAAAAACACGCTTTGAAATCGCTGGTGTTTCTGACGTCACAAACTACCTTGTAACCAATCAGATCAACGTGTGATCGTCACCAGTGGATCTCTGAGCTGAGTGAGTGAGTGGAGGCGGGGCTCATTTGCATAGAACCGTGCATACTAAATGAGGCAGTTTTAAGGAATAAAATGATTGACTACAGGGGGACTTTAAGCAGGTGATTAGTCTTTCTGTCACTTTGGCAAAACTTTTTAATAATTGAATCTGATCATTATTTCCATCAGGAGGAGGAAGTGTGATGACGGCTCACCAGGTGCCAGCGGTGTCTCAGTCGGCGTACTCTCCTTCCTCACCCGAGATGCCAGATTCACGGTTTTCCACTCCTCCACAGACCCTGCTGAGCAACACCGGTCCTCCTCCACCTCTGATGACCCCTCCACCCACTCAACCCACGGCAAAGGTACACTCACTCACACACTCACTCACTCACTCACTCACTCACACACTCACACACTCACACACTCACTCACTCACTCACACACTCACTCACTCACTCACTCACTCACTCACTCACTCACTCACTCACTCACTCTCTCACACACTCACTCACTCACTCACTCACACACTCACACACTCACACACTCACTCACACACTCACTCACTCACTCACTCACTCACACACTCACACACTCACACACTCACTCACACACTCACTCACTCACTCACTCACTCACTCTCTCACACACTCACTCACTCACTCACTCACTCACTCACACACTCACTCACTCACTCACTCACTCACTCACTCTCTCACACACTCACTCACTCACTCACTCACTCACTCACTCACACACTCACACACTCACTCACTCACTCACTCACTCACTCACTCACACACTCACACACTCACACACTCACTCACATACATTCACATTGAATTCACATTTATTTGTGTGGCGCTTTTCACAATATACATCATTTCAAAGCAGATTTACAGAAAATGCACAAGTCCATATTACAGAAACAATGAGCTCATTGAAGGAATGAATATTTGTTTTTTAACGAATGATTATGACATTTAGAAGAATGCAGCATTGGTGCGTGTTGATTCAGAGTTTGCGTCATCTGAAGTCTTCTCGGGACTGACACTGGGAGTCATCATACCTGTATTATACCTGGGTATCATTAAGAACATTTCCATACCATGACCTCGATACCGGTTCCTGAACGATACATTTTTCGATACCAATTTTATGAACGGATAATATTATAACAGAGACTTTAACATTAATGTGAAGAGAGGGGAAACAACCGGAAAGCTAAACTTAATGCAGCCAACCTTAAGGATAATCACACTTTACAAGATGCCTAGTTTAATGTGAGTTAATTCCTTTTTTTTTCTTCCTGTTTTAATTTTTCTGGATGGTTAAATTAAAATTTGTTAATCCAAAATCATGTGTAATTAATTGAAATTATGAAACTTGTTCAATTTAACAGCAATTTATTAAATGGATCATGAACTGGCTTTTAAAAAAAAAATTATATTGTTGTCTGAGGTCAACTTATGACGTTCGCTTGGTTTTTACATTCAAAAACATCAAAATGAATAAGTAATAGGCTATTTTCTACCCTGGTTTTGACTCTAGCTCCTGTTTTTATGGGCGTGTCGCATTGAAGACTTGGAAGTAAACGCCCACTGCTATGATTGGATAACAGTTTTGCATATTATAATGAGTTTCATGTAATGCGTGGATCGGTGGGCGGGGCTAAACAGGCAGTGTTGAAGTAGGCGTTGCTCTTCTTCTGCGGAGGCGGAGCTTGATACCCTTTGACATCATAGATCTCCACTTTGTCGTTCGCTGTGCCTGGTGTAAATAAAAGCTTTTATTGGACTAACAAGGAAGTTTTCAGTTCTGAAACTATAGTATGATGACCTCTTATATGTCAAAAGCTCAAGGAAAATTAGATTTCTCAGTTCATCACCCCTTTAACAGTTTATCTAAAATTTACATTCTTAATAGTTTTTTTTTTAATTCCTTTATATTTTGACCCAGTTCTGCTCTTTCCAATTTATTTTGTCTATATTCCTTTTTAATGGTTTGATCGAAAACAAATGGAATTCAATAAAACAACTTAATTTATTAATTTGTATACAGTAATAGGGCCCCATGAAATGTTTTTTTTTATTCTGCGTTGTGTATTTTTGTGTATTGCATGTTCTGCAAGGCTATTCGCTCGGTGCCTATAAAGTATCGAACTCGATACCCAGCCCTAATTATACCTGTATGATATTACGCTGTACCCACATTGGACCAGTGGTTTGGAAAATAGATAATGACCATGTTTTGGTCAGGCGTGGGAATTCATTCGGCGACCCTCACTGTGCATTATGGGTATTCTCTAGCCGTTGAGCGTTCATTAGTTGTACACTTGTTATTGCGGTGCATTATGGGATTAAAGAATGCACTCGATAACGTCCACCATAAATTTCACTTTAGATGGCGGCAGAGGAGCAATTATTGGCTGGTTAGCCATTTCCACTCCTTAATATATTTTTTTTCATGTTTTACTTTTGGATTTACATTTAGATATTATGAAATCACTATTATAAAATATAAAATCATCAATAAATATTTTTTTTTGTCAGTTTGCACTATATTATACTGAAGTGTGAAGTAGGAAAACTCATGTGAAAAACAAACTTTTCAAATTGTGACTGAATTTCACATAGAGCAAGAAAAGATTGCTTTTTATAATCACTGAAGCTGTCAGTCAGTTCAGTTTGATACTATAGAGAAACAATTTAATGAGAGTTCAATATTTAAAATATTTTTTTTGTAAAAAAAATGTTTGCATGATACTTTTTTTTTTTTTTTTTTTTAAATTTTGCAGTAAATATCCAAAAAATTGAAAGACTAAATACATTGTAGATGTAGTTCATGCTACTTGTGCACCGAGTCTTCACAAGCCATTGGTCTGATGATGCGGTTGTCTTCTGCCATTGCTCTCATTCTCAGCTTCTGATTGGCTCATTTGAAGTATGTAGTTATTCCGGCCACTAAAAGCGATGCTTATGTCTGTTGTCTCTGCAGAAGAAGGGCGTGAAGCGTAAAGCCGACACCACCACTCCCACGACTCTCGGCTTCCCCGTGACCTCGACGGCTCGGATGGGAGGAATGGGCAAAGGTCACGGATCGGCCGGAGAGATTCCTCACTCTCTGTCCTCCACGCCTGTAAACTGTTCTCCCAGTACAGGAGTGAGCGAGCCCACGCACCTCCAGCCCGCCTTGGGTCGACCCCTGTCCCGTCGGCCAATCAAACCTCCCCGTAAAGACCTCCCCGAGTCCGTGCGACCCCATCAGCCCTCGCGGCGCGGGAAACTTAGCAAGCAGCTTCGCTACTGTAGCGGCGTCCTTAAAGAACTGCTGTCCAAGAAACACGCGGCGTACGCCTGGCCCTTCTACAAACCCGTGGACACGTCAACGCTGGGCCTGCACGACTACAACGACATCATCAAACACCCCATGGACCTCAGCACCATCAAGGTGACATGCATCAACCACCTTATTTTGACCTTTCTTAGTTGTTTTAATAATCATTTGAGCGCTTTTTTCTTGTATTAGGCTTAGGGCTGCACGATATTGGAAAAAAAATTACATTGCGATATTTTTTTTCCCAACGATATTTATCGCGATATTGCGAGCCATCAATCCAGGCTAAAGTCAATAATTACCATTCCATGTTATTAATAATTTCACTAATAAGCAAGTTTCATTACAAGTAACAAAAAGGCCACTTAATATTTTATTCCAGAAACATATTTCTCTCAGAATTCGGTGAACGTTCTACACAGGACCTAACGTTCTTCAAGTTCTAGGACCCGAAAAATTATGTTTTCTGTGCTGATTCAGTGACGCGTTCATGTAAACGGCACCTAGAACCAGCAAAAGTAATGATTAATAATATGTAAAATATTACAATGAGACATTTTAATTGTTTATTAATAAACAAGTGTTTTCTGTAAAGATGAAGTTGACAATACTGACTCGCGATCTTCGCAGCAGTGATCGGGAGAAATTCACTTTTCATACAGATTTTTTTTTTTTTTTAATGGTTCTGTTTAAAAGTAGAGATTTCTGTAGATAATAGTTATATTTCTATTTTTTTATTATTATTATTATTTTTAGGTGTGTGAGGCGAGTAGGCTACCTTTTATGCTGAGTTTCGGTTCATGGATGATAGCTTAATCTCCAGTTCAGGCGCTGGCTGCTATATTTAATTTTTAGGCTATTTATTAAATCCAGGAAATTGGATAATGAAATACTGATTAAAATTAAGATACAATTAATACAAAACGAAATTCGTTTTAAAGAAAGGCTTTGTGCTTTCTGTTTGAGGTCTCTGTGAAAGTTTTAAAGCAGTCTTTTAGTGCCGCTTCATAACGGTCGCGTCCGTAATGTCACATAACATTGTTTTTTCCTCATAAATGCGAACACGAAAAATAAACGACTTTTTAAAAAAAGACAACCATCCACAACTTTATAACACTCCAGCAAAGTAGCCTACCTCTTTTTGGTCAACATCCTCCTTTTTGTAGATGAAATAGGCTAGTCCCAAATAGCTAATTTTGACTTTTTTGCGGCGGATCCTCTTCGTTGCGCATTTGTGAATGTTGGCTGTGTTTCATTCCTAAGAGTGGCTTTAAAGCTTATGTGTTAACTGTAACGCATAGTTCTGTGTCTGAATGTCTCAGTCGTTACGTGTAGCTAACACTCCTCCTGTGTTGTGTGTTCTCAGAGGAAGATGGACGAGCGCGAGTACAGAGACGCCCAGCAGTTCAGCGCTGACGTCAGACTCATGTTCTCCAACTGCTACAAGTACAACCCTCCAGATCATGACGTGGTCAGCATGGCACGGAAACTGCAGGTGCGTAAACTCACCCGCCTCTTCTGTTCGGTTATAGACCGTATGCGCCAGAGAAACGAGAGCGCCGCATCTGTAGAATAATGTCTTTGAACTTCCGTTTTTGCGGTCGCTCTGTACATCTCTATGGCATCGCTGTCCAGGAGTGATTAGCTGAAGTGGATTTACTTGTTGTAAAGTTAACGAAAGTTATCATGAGGATTGTAATGTTTAAAGTAGATGTCTTAACAAATGTCAGTCGACCAGGAAGATTTTAAAACGACGAAAAATACAGACCGGAAGACAAACGACAACGAGCGTGGCGCTGAAAAGGGGCGGAGCTACAGAAGCTCTATATAAGGATGCGTAAATGCAAAATAATCTTAATGATCCTAAAATATGCTGGATTTGTGTAAGCTGGACATGTTAGAGAGAGGTTTGTTTGTTTTTGCTGATAACTAAAATTATATGTATTTTTTTTATTATTTATTTATTATTATTATTATTATTATTATTATTAGATGTTTTAAATGTATTATTATTACTCATTTAGTATTTTAAATATTACTTATTTATTTGGAGGAAATAAAGCCTTTATTAAATTCAGCCTAGTTAAACTGCAATTTAAAAGAACTTTATAATTTAAATAAAATAATTATTTTGTAGTATGTGTTGTTTTAATATTTTATTATTATTAGATGCTGTTTTTATTATTATTTGTATTTATTATTATTATTCATTTTAGTGTTTTAGTCATTTTATAATTAAGTAAAATAATTTTCTAGTTTTTATTATTTATTATTTTTTATTATTATTAGGTGTTGTTTTTATTATTTTTTTCATTTTAGTGTTTTTAAATATTATTTTATTGTTTTATTGGAGAAAATAAAGCCTTAAAATGATTTATATATTAATATAATTTTTTATTTGTATTTTATTTTGTAGTAATATTTTTGTTTTTATTATTTTTAGATGTTTTAATTTATCATTATTATTACTCATTTAGTTTTTTTTAAACATTATTTATTAATTATAATTTATTTTTTATTTTAGTGTTTTTAAATATTGTTATTTTATTGTTTTATTGGAGAAAATAAAGCCTGATATTATTTTGCGTAATATCAGCCTAGTCAAACTGAGAGCGATTTAAATAAAAAAAAGGTAAAAAAATATAATTTCAATAAAATAATATAATATAACTAAAATAATATACAAAGAATAACTTTATTTAAATTTTAAATTAGATAATAATAACACTTTACTTGCATATATCGTCAATTTCCTAGTTATTAACTTTTGTTTTAAATTATTATACCTGATTATTTTTTTTTATTTTTTTTTTAAGTTGTTAATTTTTGTTAGAATTTCATATGCTTTGATGCGACTGTCCTCCTGCTGATTCTATATTTCCCTCTGTCTTTCCACAGGACGTGTTTGAGTTTCGCTTCGCAAAAATGCCTGACGAGGTTTCGGAGGAAGAGGAATTGTCTCCTATTCCATTGGGACGGAACAGGGGCATGCTGGGAATGCACCACTCCTCCTCTTCATCCTCCTCCTCCTCCTCTTCATCCTCCTCCTCCTCTTCGTCGGAGAGCGAGCCGAGCAGCGACAGTGAGCCGAGCTCGGACAGCGAGGAGGAGCGAGCTCAACGCCTGGCCCAACTACAGGACCAGGTGTGTACTCAGGTACACAGTCCCTCCTGTTACACACATCTTCACACATGCACACCAACAGCATCAAATCAAATTTGACTTTGATAGATGTCTCTGGCAGATATATATACACACACTACTGGTCAAAAGTTTTAGATTGGTAAGATTTTTTGTTTTTAAAAGAAGTCTCTTCTGCTCACCAAGGCTGCATTTATTTGATAAAAAAATAAATAATAATTTTTCACAATTAATTATTGTGAAATATTATGACAATTTAAAATGACTGTTTTCTATTTTAATATATTTTAAAGTGTAATTTATTCCTGTGATCAAAGCTGAATTTTCAGCATCATTACTCCAGTCTTCAGTGTCACATGATCCTTCAGAAATCACTCTAATATGATGATTTGATGCTCATGAAACATTAATTATTATTTTCAATGTTGAAAACAGTTGTGTACAATTTTTTTTCAAAATTCTTTGATGAATAGAAAGTTCAAAAGAACAGCATTTATTTAAAATAGAATATTTTCTAACATTATAAATGTCTTTACTGACACTTTTGATCAGTTTAACTCATCCTTGATGAATAAAAGTATTGATTTATTTTATTTCTTTCCCCCAAAAATAAAATTAAAATTCTTACTGACCCCAAACTTTTGAACGGTAGTGTTTAATGTTACAAAAGCTTTAGATTTCAGATAAATGCTGTTCTTTTGAACTTTCTATTCATCATAGCATCATGAAATAAAACACTGATAATAATCATAAATGTTTCTTGAGCATCAAATCATCATATTAGAGTGATTTCTGAAGGATCATGTGACACTGAAGACTGGAGTAATGATGCTGAAAATTCAGCTTTGATCACAGGAATAAATTACACTTTACTGTATATTCACATAGAAAACAGATGATTAAAATTTTAATAATATTTCACAATATTACTGTTTTTGTTTGTATTTTTAATCAAATAAATGCAGCCTCGGTGAGCAGAAGAGACTTCATTTAAAAACATTAAAAATCTTACCAATCTAAAACATTTGACCTGTAGTGTGTATATATACATATATATATATATATATATATATATATATATATATATATATATATATATATATATATATATATATATATATATATATATATATATATTTATATATATATTTATATTTATATTTATATTTATAAATAAATAAAATCCAACTAAATCTTCCATCTCAGCGGGGTTGTAACTCTTGTCTTGTGTTTAGCTCAGAGCGGTGCATGAGCAGCTCGCCGCCCTCTCATCTGGCCCGATTGTCAAACCCAAAAGAAAACGAGAGAAAAAGAAGGACAAGAAGAAGAAAAAGAAGCCGGAGAAGCGCAGAGGAAGTCGGAGTTTGAGTGATGAACGGGACAAAATGCCCAAAAGCAAATCGAGCCGAGCTTCACTGTCATCCACACAGAGCAAGAAAGGCCCGACCAAGAAAAGCAGCAAAAACAAGTGAGATTCCCCTTTCCTATTCACTGATATGTGATGATACGGATGACTATGTCCAAATGTAATGTTTTGAATTGTATATTTTAGGGGTGTAACAATAAATCACAATACAAAAATGCATCAATATGTATTGTGTGAGAAAGTTCACAGAGTTTTAGTGTCAGTATTACATTAAACTACTAGCCTATATGATGTTGAATATAATGTATAATAATGCAATGGGGGAATATTTGTGGGTCCTGATAATGCCACATGTCTGATGTTTCCAGTAAAATTGGCTTAGGTTATAAATATATCTAGTCAGTGAAAGAGTGCAAGAATATTCATCTACAATAATTCTGTATTTTCAGAATCATGAATATTGTTATTCTGGTGTCTCTATTGTCCTGTGCTTTGGGTTTTCAGCACCAAGTCCAAGCCGATTCATTTACACACACAATGTAATACCAAATTTAGCATTTTAATCAACAGGAAAAAAAAAATGTTAACCTTTCATCATGTCTTGGAGTATCGCAATAATATTGTATCATGATGTGTATCGAATTATGACATGAGGGTATCATTACACCCCTAGTTTATTTGTATCTAATTCATTTGATTTATTTACTCCGGCAGGAACACAAAGAAATCCGCCTCATCATCTCGTTTTGCGCCGGCCGCCCCCGTGTGCTTGCCTCACTACGACTCTGAGGAAGAGGAAGACGGTCTTCCCATGAGTTACGATGACAAGCGGCAGCTTAGTCTGGACATCAACAAGCTTCCCGGGGAGAAACTGGGACGCGTGGTTCACATCATCCAGTCCCGAGAGCCCTCGCTGCGAGACACCAACCCCGAGGAGATCGAAATCGACTTCGAGACGCTGAAGCCGTCCACGCTGCGTGAGCTGGAACGCTACGTCATGACCTGTCTGCGCAAGAAGCCCCGCAAACCGTATGGTGAGCTGAGGTTTGATGATTGTAAGTAAACCTGGATGATATAGCTTAAAAACATCAACATTTTCTGTCAAAATTGAGCTGCACGATTAATCGTTAATAGATCGCGAGAGCAGACGGCTCCGTATGCTTTTGAATCGCTCGTGGTACTTGATGTTAAAGCGTCGCTTTAAGTCCAACACACACCTATTCATTCGATTTGATTGGTTAAAAAATGCTGATTCATCCAGTAATTAAACAAGTGAAGTCTTTATGAGTGAGTCATTGAATCAATCATTCAAGAGAATCGTTCAAAAATGCTGATTCATCCAGTAATGGAACAACTGAAGTCTTTATGAGTGAGTCATTGAATCATTCATTCAAGAGAATCGTTCAAAAATGCTGATTCATCCAGTAATGAAACAAGTGAAGTCTTTATGAGTGAATCATTGAATCATTCATTCATGAGAATCGTTCAAAAACGCTGATTCATCCAGTAATGGAACAAGTGAAGTCTTTATGAGCGAGTCATTGAATCATTCATTCAATAGATTTGTTTCATTACTGAATGAATCAGCATTTTTGAACCAGTGAAATATTTGAGCGAGTGAGTCATTGAATCATTCATTCAATAGATTAATTAAAAAATGCTGATTCATCCAGTAATGAAACAAGTGAAGTCTTTATGAGTGAGTCATTGAATCATTCATTCAAGATAATCGTTCAAAAATGCAGATTAATCCAGTAATGAAACAAGTGAAGTCTTTATGAGTGAATCATTGAATCATTCATTCATGAGAATCGTTCAAAAACGCTGATTCATCCAGTAATGGAACAATTGAAGTCTTTATGAGTGAGTCATTGAATCATTCATTCAATAGATTAATTAAAAAATGCTGATTCATCCAGTAATGAAACAAGTGAAGTCTTTATGAGTGAGTCATTGAATCATTCATTCAAGAGAATCGTTCAAAAATGCAGATTAATCCAGTAATGGAACAAGTGAAGTCTTTATGAGTGAGTCACTGAATCATTCATTCAAGAGAATCGTTCAAAAATGCTGATTCATCCATTGATGAAACAATTGAAGTCTTTATGAGCGAGTCATTGAATCATTCATTCAATAGATTTGTTTCATTACTGAATGAATCAGCATTTTTGAACCAGTGAAATATTTGAGCGAGTGAGTCATTGAATCATTCATTCAATAGATTAATTAAAAAATGCTGATTCATCCAGTAATGAAACAAGTAAAGTCTTTATGAGTGAGTCATTGAATCATTCATTCAAGAGAATCGTTCAAAAATGCTGATTCATCCATTGATGAAACAATTGAAGTCTTTATGAGTGAGTCATTGAATCATTCATTCAATAGATTTGTTTCATAACTGAATGAATCAGCATTTTTGAACCAGTGAAATCTTTGAGCGAGTCAGTCATTGAATCATTCATTCAATAGATTAATTCAAAAATGCAGATTAATCCAGTAATAAACAAGTGAAGTCTTTTGAGTCATTGAATCATTAATTCATTCAAGCATTGATTTAAAAAAAAAAAAAAAATCTAAGTAAATATTTTTCACATTTTCTTCAGCAAATAACATTGTCTCAGAACCATTTTTCTAAATAATTTAAAATAATTAAATAATTGTATAAATATACTGCAGCAATCATTGTGTCAGAATCTCTAGTAAATTGCGTTATTTTGTCTAGTTGTCTATTCAGAATCGTGAGAAAATCGGGATCTCTTATTTTAATTGTGCAGCTCAATATCTCAATTGTTTCATATGCATCATGATTTACACGATTACCAATTTAAACTTGCTGTCAAAATCAGTTCTAATGCATGTTTTAGTGGGACTATTTGTGGTATAATGCATAAAGGGTTACACTTTATTTTCAGGTGTCATTATTACAGTGTAATTATATATTTAAGTACTGAGTAATATTAATAAACAACATGTACTTACTATAGGGTTAGGGTAGGATTAGGATTTGGTTGAGGGGTAGTTGCATGTAATTATGCATAATTTACAGTATAGTTATTACTATGGTAAGTACAGTGTGACACTGTAAAAAAGTGTTCCTGTATAAAGTGTAATGTAGATCACCTCCTGTGTGCAGTGGTGAAGAAGGAAGGAGGGAAGAGTCGAGAGGAACTGGCTCTGGAGAAGAAGAGAGAACTGGAGAGGAGATTACTGGACGTGAGCGGACAACTGAACTCCGCCAAGAAACCCCAGAAACCCAAAGGTGTGCAGTGTGTTCTCTAGACCAGCTGTTGTGTCTTGGTGTCAGGACTTAATTAGTATGAGTCCGGTGTAAGTGAGGATCAGGCCAGCGTTGCCTTTATGGGATCAGTTTAGTGTGTGTGTGTGTGTGTGTGTGTGTAGAGCTGTTGTTGAACAAGCAGGTGAAATCTTGCACTCAAAAACAACTAGAAAGAAAAAAACACAATGCCCAAGATGCAATTCAACAGTCGAATACATAGAGCTGCACGAGGAATCAAAATAAAAACAAAATTGCAGTTATGCTTTAGTGCTATTATCAAATCACAACGGTTGCAGTTTAATTAATGAAATATATGCACTTAGTTTTTCAGAGTAAATCGCGGCGCTGTGTTCATTTGCACGTGATCATGAGCGAATAATAAATCTCAGTTTGCAATAAACGCTGATCCAATGAATCCGTCGCTTATAACACGCGAGAGGAACAAAACATGCAAAAAACACTGGCTGATGTCAACCAAAGAGAAACTTTAAGGCTCAGAAAAAATAAAATTGATATTTTTTTTTTAGCATTTGAAAATTAAATTAAGACAGCCATAAATATTATTATTGTCGTTTTAATGCTGTACTATAAAATAAATAATAATAATAATTATTATTATTATTATTATTATTATTATTATTATTACTAAATAAATTATCGAAATAAGAAATGTTGGTATTGTAATAATACAAATATATATAATAAATATTATTATTATTATAATAAAAAATAAAAGTATATATTAATATGAATAATAATAATATAAAATATTTAGTTTTTTTATTACTATAGTAATATTTCTTATTTTAGACACATTTATCTTTTACAGTATTTCTCTCTCAGGAAAACAGACCAAAAATACTGAATGTCTCTCACAGGTGCAGGCAAACTGTACAAGTTGTATATTGTAAAAATCCTACAAGAATTTAATTTGGAAAGTTTGATTTTTAGCCATTTATATATATACATTTTATTTATATATTTTATCTATTGTATTCTACACTATTATAAACCTATATGAAAATTACTTGGCCTTTAATAACAAGCTATTTGTTTTTATTACTTTTCCTTGTAAAAACATCTTATATATTTATTTTAATTATTTACTTTGTTTCCAATATTATAAAATAAATCATTATTATTACTAAATAAATTATTAAAATAAGAAATATTGCTATTGTAATAAAATATTTAAAAATAAATATTATTATTATAAACATATTTTATAAAAAATAAAATATTTATTAATATGAAGAATAGTGATGATAATATAAAATACTTTGTATATAATATAATTATATAAAATATTTGTTTTCTACAATAATAATATTTATTATTTAAAAATTAAGTTTTTAGCCATTTCTATATATATCTTTTTATACACTTTCATCTATTGTATTCTAAGCTATTAAAACCTATATGAAAATTATTAATAACAAGCTATTTTTTAAATTACTTTTCCTTGTAAAAATATACTTTGTTTCCAATATTATAAAATAAATGATTATTACTAAATAAATTATTAAAATAAGAAATATTGCTATTGTAATAATACAAATATTTAATAATAAATATTATTATAATACAATTTTTTATACATTTTTAAAATATTTATTAATATAAATGATAATATAAAATACTTTGATTTTTTTTTAAACAATAATATTTCTTATTTAAAAAATTAAGTTTTTAGCCATTTATATATATATATATATATATATATATATATATATATATATATATATATATATATATATATATATATATATATATATATTTACTTATATTTATACACTTTCATCTATTGTATTCTAAGCTATTATAAACCTATATGAAAATTACTTGGCCTTTAATAAAAAGCTATTTTTTTTAATTACTTTTCCTTGTAAAAATTATACTTTGTTTCCAATATTCACAAGCATGTTGCTACATTTTCCAATCCAAGTCAACGGCAAAACACGTTTCTTGTGTGTGTGTGTTTCAGCGGAGAAGCCCAGCGTTGTGGATCCTCACACAGCGTCGTCACGTCTCAGTGCCAGCAGCTCCAGCTCGGACTCTTCCTCATCCTCCTCCTCCTCATCCTCATCCGACTCCAGTGACTCCGACTCCAGGTGAAGAATTCTGGGAAGCGTTCAGAACCGTGGTCCTCGCGTTGTTTTCCGTGCATCCTGAACCCAGGAACTCTGTGCTTACGTTTACTTCAGTGTAAAAAAAAAAAATTGTATATATATGGTGTAGGATGATTTTTTTTCTTTTATAAAGAAGACTTTTACCAAAAACGCCCATAATGGGAAACTCCGATGAGAGTGTGTGATCATAACTACTTTTCTTAGTTGACGAAATGGCTTGTTGTTTTGTTTTGCTTCCATTTAATTTACATTTATTGCTTCTGTCGGCATTGCTTTAAACATCAGGGCCGGTGTCGGATGCCGTTTTGCACGATCACATGGGCAGAAGTATTAAGAAAATAAGAGCTACTTTGCATTGGCTTTAAAGAGTTTCGGATTCTGTGCTACGATGCAATGGACTGCTCTGGGGTTTGTTCTGTATGTACAGTATGATATAATAACTCAAACATTTGCGTACGGTTTGCAGTGCATCGTGCCGTGAGTGAAACTGCTCTAGTTACAGTTCTGATATTGCTTTGATCTGTATGATCTCTTGTTTTACATGATCAGATCAATGTCAAATTACACTTTTGTCTGTAAAATTGCATCAATCTGAAAACTAACAGCCATAGCGCCTCACTGGACTGCGTTTGTTCTTAAAGCTCGAGAGGAAAAGCTGCTAGATTGAATTCGCTGGTTAAGTTGAATGTTGAGAGTGGATCTGGTTTGTAGTGGAAAACTAGAAGCAATAGAAATCCTCTTTTAGTTCCTGTATATAGAGTCCATAATCACATGATCCTGGTTCCGCTTCTTTCTCCTTTGTGTTTCTTTGCGTTTCTCTAAGATTATTCTTTCTGAATATATAAGACAACTGGCAGATCATTGTGACGTAATACTCCTGATCTGCTGTATAATTAAGAGTTTATGCACTCCAGATTATACGTTGGTTTTTATTTGGATGGAAATACAAACACAACAAGTGAACTGTGTGAAGTGGTGTTTATTTAATGTTTTATATTGCATTTGTGTGTGTGTGTGTGTGTGTATGGTACAGTTCAGCCTTGCCAAACCGGAAACGCGAGGTCTACTGTTGTGGGTGTTATAATGCTGTTTATTAGTAAACTTAAGCAAGGCCATTTTGATTTTACTGGGATTTTAACTGGGTTCCCAAAGTCATGAAAAACTTGAAACATCAGGGAACTTTTTTGGAATTTTTTTAGCAAAAACCCAGTTTATCATTTACAACAGTTCAGAATCCATTGGTCAAAAAGTGTTTTTGTCCATTAGATGTGTAAATTAATGTCTCTCTCACACACACACACACACAAAATGTCAACATTAAAAATAACCTTTAAAATATAATTTGTAATATGCAAATAACATGCAAAATAGGATGGATTTTATTGGATGTTAAAATTTTTATTCTCATTTTCATGCTTCAATTCTTTCACTGACAACAGTTCAGAATCCATTGGTCAAAAGTGTTTTTGTTCATTACATGTATAAATGAATGTCAGTCAGTGCATCATGAGAAAAAACTGAAAAGGCTCGTTTGCACACACACACACACACACACGCGCACACACACACACACACAAAAAAGTCAACATTAAAAATAACCTTTAAAATATAATTTGTAACATGCAAAATACGATTTTACTGTTATGGGATTTTAAAATGTTGATTCTAGTTTTTTTTTTTATGCTTTAAAATATAATTTTTAATATGCAAAATCAAATGCAAAATAGGATGGATTTTATTGGATTTTAAAATGTTGATGTGTGGGAACGAGCCGATAATAAAACCAATAACTATATTAGCATGCACACTAGCGGATGATATCGTTCCGTTTATTCTAGCATGCGCTGCGGTTTTGTCGTCTGCCGCTTTAATGCGCGAGCTCCTTAGAGCACGGGGGATTCTGATTGGCTGTCAAAGTTTTTATCGTTCATCACCTGGAAAATGAAAAAAAAAAAAAAAAAAGTTCTGAAAGTGATTCCAATTATATCTTTCGCTATCATATTTATGGTTATTCCTTTATATATTATATATTTATATATATTCCTTTTATATGGTTATTATTTATATATCCTTTACAACGATTTTTTGAGCTATATCGTTATCGTCCTTGGTGTGAATGTGCCTTCATTTAATTTTAGTAACCAGTCCAGAGCATTAATCCAGTCATAAATGACCTGGAACCGTTTCTAATATCATAAGCTTGATGCACACAGGCTGTCACAGAGTAAAAACAATGGTTTCATGCGTCACAAAAGAACTGAAACCCGGCGTGTGGAATTCAGTGCTCTAGTTTCTCTCCGGCACGAGGAACCTGTATTGTGAAGAATGGAGGAAGTAAATATTTCCAGTAAACTCCTGTCTGTGGCATTCGGCTCTCGACCTCCAAATGCTGCGGGTGTTCCTTCTCTTCCACACGTTCGCAGTCTTCTGGAGTTTCTCAGGAGCTAAAGGTAATGATTTTATTTTCTTGATAAATGAATATTTGAGTTTGTTCCTGTTGTTTATTATCCCGTGTTTAGACACTGTTCAAAGGTTTTGAATTGGTATGATTTTTAATGTTTTAAAAAAAGAAGACACTTTATTTTACATATGTTACATGTATTTACAATAGTATTAACAGTAAATTATGCATAATTACATGCAACTAACCCTCAACCAAACCCTAATCCTACCCTAACCCTATAGTAAGTACATGTAGTTGCTTAATATTACTCAGTACTTAAATATATAATTACACTGTAACAATGACACCTTAAAATAAAGTGTAACCGAAGTCTCTTCTGCTCATCAAGGCTGCATTTATTTGATTAAAAATACAACAATAAAAAACTTAAATATTATGACAATTTAAAATAACTTTTCTATGTGAATATAGTGTAATTTATTCCTGTGATCAAAGCTGAATTTTCAGCATCATTACTCCAGTCTTCAGTGTCACATGATCCTTCAGAAATCACTCTAATATGATGATTTGATGATCAAGAAACATTTATGATTATCAATGTTAAAAATGTTTTAACATGTTTTTTTCTTTGATGAATAGAAAGTTCAAAAGAACAGCATTTATTTGAAATAGAATCTTTTGTAACATCATAAATGTCTTTACTGTCACTTTTGATCAATTTAATTAATCCTTGATGAATAAAAGTATTGATTTCTTTTATTTATCCCCCCCCCCTCAAAAAAAAAAAAAAAAAAAATCTTACTGATAGTGTATAACATTACAAAAGCTTTCTATTTCTGATAAATGCTGTTCTTTTCAACTTTTTATTCATCAAAGAATCCCAAAATACAAAATCTAAATACCTGTTTTCAACAATCGATAATAATCATAAATGTTTTTGAGCGTCATATTAGAATGATTTCTGAAGGATCATGTGACACTGAAGACTGGAGTAATGATGCTGAAAATTCAGCTTTGATCACAGGAATAAATTACATTTTACTATAAATTCACATAGAAAACAGATGATTTAAATTTTAATAATAATTCACAATATGACTGTTTTTGTTTGTATTTTTAATCAAATAAATGCAGCCTCGGTGAGCAGAAGACACTTCATTTAAAAACATTAAAAATCTTACCGATCCCAAACCTTTGACCGGTAGTGTATATGATGAACGGAAGGGTTTCCTCCCTCAGGCGATGAGCATCTCATGCGTCAGCTGACCTACTGCCACATCGAGCTGATGGATGCTGGGTTTGAGCTGGAGTTTGATGGACAGGAGCTCTGGCACGTGGATCCCGTACACTTCGCAGCGCGACAGCGTTTACCGGAGTTCGCGTCGGACTGGAGACTCAACCGTAGTTTACCGTCTGAAGCGCACTTGTCCATCGGCACCTGCTTCTACAACATCCCTCGCTGTATTGCTGGAGAAAACAGCCCTCCTCAATCCATCGGTAATCAGTGTAACTCGTTACAAGTAACTTGAGTTACGTAATCAATTACTTTTTCAAGTAGGCTAACTAGTAAAAGTAACTTAATACTTTTTCAATTTACAACAAAATATCCAAAGTTCCAAGTTACTTTTTCAAAAAAGTAACGCTAGTTACTTAAATAGATTTTTGCTTTAAAGTAATGAGAATTTGAGGGGGCAAAATATGCTTGTCATGCATTTTCTTTAAGTGTTTATTTTGATTTTGTGGTGAAAATGCCTTTTTGACAGGCTTGATTAAGAAATATAAAACAGTTCAGTCATGATTCAATTTCTGCCTCAGATTATTACATTGTTCAAATTAATACATTTTTAGCTGACTGTGATGCAGGGCTGCCAACACTCACGCATTCACCGTGAGACTCACGCGATTGAGACTTTCACACTCTCACACGACACACATCCATTTTCTCACGCACAGAAAAATCGCGAGGCAAAGAGGACATAGAGATCGACAGACTAGACAGAGCAGGTTACTTATGATATAAAAAAAATCTCAGCTCTCAGATTGTGTCAATTTTATTACGAAATTCAAACAATAAATACCGTTTTGGTGCTTGTAAATGTGACGTGACAGATCCCTAGCGGCACGTGACCCGATCATCTATACTAACGTTAGCTAATAGTAAATAAACACGAACACTGTTGAAAGATACAGTACAACTTACCGAAATGTATATTCCTCATACATGATATCGATCAATCAGTGTTTTTCATCCGCGGAAAGGGTCAATAAAACAGCTAGAGAACAATTGTCACATAACATTTACCTCAGGAAAGCCATTTGATGACCATAATATGGGCTAGCAGTTGGCTAGAAAAATATAGCTATAGAGAGTATTTTGCTAAATATGTGTACTATATTACATATTTATTATATTTTTACTTGACATATTTTATTTAACTTTTACTAAAGTTGTTATTATAATAAAAAACGCATTATATTTAATTTGAGTTAGTCTATTTTTAACCTTAAATAATGCCACCAGCTGGTAGGGCTCTGTATGTTTACAGCAATAGGTGAGTTTTGTTTTGTTTTGTTTTTCTTGAGAAAAATTAACGCCTATCTTGTGTACCTAATATTTATCCAAATGAGTCAATATTAAATAAAATCACAAGAATTTAATTTAATTGAAATAATGAAATTTGTGTCAAGCAAAAATTAATAAACGTTGCTTACCAGAAATTGTACCATGTTAACATTGTAATATGTTGTCACTAAACCTAATAAAATTCAGTTTAGTTACTAACATGTAACTACTACTGTATGTTATCTGATCTCACAGTTCCTCCGGACACACTGCTGTACACCGAGAGCGACGTGAAGCTCGGGGTTGAAAACACCCTCATCTGTTCGGTGTCAAACTTCCACCCGCCGCCCGTGAACATCTTGTGGAGGAGGAACGGAGAGCCGGTGAGCGAGTGGGACGTCAGCGAGACGCAGTATTACTCCGACCAGGACTTTAGCTTCCGTGTGTTCTCCTATCTGAGCTTCAGTCCTGAGCGCGGAGACGTTTACAGCTGCAGCGTACGACACCGAGGACTGCAGGAGGAACTCACACGCTTCTGGGGTGCGTTGATCCTCCTCTTCTTCTTGAATGAATGATTCAATGACTCACTCATAAAGACTTCACTTGTTTCATTACTAGATGAATCAGCGTTTTTGATTGATTCTCTTGAATGAATGATTCAATGACTCACTTATAAAGGTTTAACTTGTTCCATTACTGGATGAATCAGCGTTTTTGAATGATTCTCTTGAATTAATGATTTAATGACTCACTCATAAAGACTTCACTTGTTTCATTACTGGATGAATCTGCGTTTTTGAATGATTTGCTTGAATGAATGATTCAATGACTCACTCATAAAGACTTCACTTGTTTCATTACTGGATGAATCAGTGTTTTTGAATGATTCTCTTGAATGAATGATTCAATGACTCACTCATAAAGACTTCACTTGTTTCATTACTGGATGAATCAGTGTTTTTGAATGATTCTCTTGAATGAATGATTCAATGACTCACTCATAAAGACTTCACTTGTTTCATTACTGGATGAATCTACGTTTTTGAATGATTTGCTTGAATGAATGATTCAATGACTCACTCATAAAGACTTCACTTGTTTCATTACTGGATGAATCAGCATTTTTGAATGATTCTCTTGAATGAATGATTCAATGATTCACTCATAAAGACTTCACTTGTTTCATTAGTGAATTAATCAGCGTTTTTGAACGATTCTCTTGAGTGAATGATTCAATGACTCACTCATAAAGACTTCACTTGTTTCATTACTGGATGAATCAGCATTTTTGAATGATTCTCTTGAATGAATGATTCAATGATTCACTCATAAAGACTTCACTTGTTTCATTAGTGAATTAATCAGCGTTTTTGAACGATTCTCTTGAGTGAATGATTCAATGACTCACTTGTCTCATTACTGAATTAATCAGCGTTTTTGAACGATTCTCTTGAATGAATGATTAAATCTCCTTTGTGACACTCAGAAATTTGGTAAAGAATGTTTTCATATTTCTGAGCAGCAAAAAACAATAGAATCGAGTCAAGAAATCCCATCAGTTCATCAACAAGAACTAAAAACATGCCAAAACATTATTTTATCATTTTTACATAATTATTATTATGGTAACATTTTACAATAAGGTTTAATTTATTAACATGAACTAACAATAAATAAAAAAACTTCCACAGCATTTATTAATCTTAACACTTACACTAATACATTATTAAAATCAAGTTAATCTGATAATATTATTTAATAGACCTGAGCTGACATTAAACACAACTAACAAAAAACAGCTGTATTTTTATCAACAAATGTTTTCAAAGATTAAATAAATACTATAACTAACAATAAGTAATACATTTGTTAATGTTAGTTAATGCATTAACTAACATTTATTGTTGTTGTTTATTTTTTTAACTAACAGAAAATTATGACCCAAATGGAGGGTAAAAATGTTCACTTGCTGCCTTTTATATTTAAATGATAGTTAATGAAAAGTTTTACTATTTATTTATTATTGAATATTAATTCAACACATATATATATATATATATATATATACACACAGGGGCGTAGATTGTGGGGGGGTTGGGGGGGAGATAACCCCCCAATATTTAAATCTATGCATTACAACCCCCCAATATTTATACCATGATCACATGAAAAATATGCAGAATAATTTTTCAACCCCCCCAAAGTTCAAACCAAATCTACGCCCTTGTATATATATAAAAAATGATTTTATAGATGCACAATAATGCACAATTTCACACAATTTCGGATATGCGTTGTTTTTATTTCCATTAATTTTTTGAGAAATATCTATGTATATAGATATAGTATATATGTTTTGAAATATTGTGACTGATGTGTTTTGTGCTGACGTTTGTGTTGCGCAGAGGTGGAGGAGCCGGAAGACTCCCCGGAGGTCGAGACCGCAGTGCTTGTGGTCGGGATTCTTGTGGGATTTCTGGGATTTGTGGTGGGAATCATTCTAATCGTAATGAGCAAGATGGAGCTTCCGGCTGTATGATCGTTCTCAACATCTGACACAAACACAATCCTCAGACTGACAATCAGTTTTAATATGAACAAATGTTACTATTTATTGAATATTTGAGTCTTTTATCATATTGATATATATCATATTTATATATCGTTTGTATTTGTTTGTATAGCGTTTTTCAGATCTTACTCTATATGTAAGAACTTCCTTGCAAAATGATAATTTATTGAGAATAACCTATAAATTGATCAGTTAAAACGCTTTCTTTAAACGTTTAGAGAGAAAAAAATCTAAAATATTACTTCAAATATCGCCAGTTTTTCATGCAAGACATTACGTCAGGACAACATCTATTTTAACCTAAATAAATGTAATAAAATCTCAAATTCCCTCCTTATTTTTGCTTAATTGTGATCTTCATCTTTATAAATGCTTAATCGAGGGAACGTCTCACTAGTAATTTCCATAACACTTCTCATATCATCAAACATAATCCTCAGACTGACAATCATTTGTTTATTCTGATTTTTAACATGAATAAATGTTACTATTTATTGAATATTGGAGTCTTTTATCATACTTGTATATCATACCTGTTTGGATAGCTTTTCAGATCGTACTGTATATGTAAGGACTACCTTGTAAAAGAGAATAACCTATAAATTGATCAGTTAAAATGTATTCTTGAGACATTTAGATTAAAAAAAATCTAAAATATCACCAGTTTTTCATGCAAGACATTTCGTCAGGACAACATATATTTTTTCCTAAATAAATGTAATAATATAATTTCAAATTCCCTTCTTATCTTTGCTTAATTGTGCTGGATATTATGATTTTCCTCTTCATAAATGCATAATGGAGGGAACGGCCCACTACTTTAGTAATTTCCATAACACTTCTCATATCGTGAAGCATGTGCGAACTGCTAATCGCCGAGAGATGACGTTCTGCTGATCGGATTCATCCTTCAGTTCAGACTGGCGTTCTGAAGTAAGCAGATCGAGGTAATTAATTGATGTATAGTTTGGCTCTGACAGCCGCAGATAAGCAGGCGTGTGGGGAGAGAAAAGCTTCATTGCATTAATTAAAGAGCGCTGATAATCCGCCTAGACTGTGTTCACGTTCACAGTGATTCCTGCTGCCTTTGAGCGCTAAAACTACAGTTCAACAGGAGATTCGAGTGGGAATGAGACTCTAGCTTGTGGATATTTGTATTACACACATACTGCAAAAAGTGGCCTACTGTGGAGCTACAATATGTGATGATGGTATCAGATTATGGAAGGCCAAACAGGCCAAAATGTGTGAAACTAACATCTTAAGCAGTGTTAAGGCGAGACACGGCAGGCAAAAACATCGTTGTTTTTTTTACTGGTCAATTTTGAGATTTTGGGATATTTGTCTTCAATAATGTCTTCTTTCAGACTTGTGGTGAAAAAAAGTCCGAAATACACATTTAGGCCTTTATTTTACTACACTTTTGTCTGTTTGCGTCTGTAGATTTCTCATAAATTCAACGAAAGTTGGCGTTCTTAATCCTTCCGCTGCTAATATATGTACCGTTAGAAAGCTCTCTCTCTCCTGTACAACGCTGTCAGATCCAAATATGGTCATTTCCTTTTTATCAGCAACCAATCGTGAAAGTAAAAGGGCTGAATGTGCAATCACATTGGCTGATATAAATCTTTAAAGCCAGTTTTGTCAAAATGACTTTTCTCTCATTCTCCAAGTCCGAAATCACCACTTCAGTAGCACCGATATACACCAAACTCTCCAGTCTTGTACCTAGTTATATTATGAAGACATTTACAGAGGGATTTGTAAATATATTATTCCTAGCCTGATTTATATAACATTTTATTCCAAAAAACATGGCAAAAATCATTTTTTTAAGGCTATTGACAGTATATTCTGATTTACAGGATAACAAAAGTAGATATCCATAAATCCCTCTGTCATTTTTTTCCATCTAATATGTGAACACAATGAAAAAATAATTTTTAACCTGGCTTTATCCAATACTCAGATTTAGTTTTTTAAAATATATGCAAATTAGCGCATATTTAATTAGATATTGCCTAATTTGCATATTTAGACATTAAATTACAGAAAACTTGTAATACATTTTTTTTCTCATCTTAATGATAATCAACTGGGAAAGTTTCATGGTGATATCTGCTAGTTAAAAATTTCACCCTATTCACCTGCCTTAACACACAACTACATGTTAAAACGTTAGTTTTGGCCCTATTGGCCTTCCATACCAGGGGGTTCTGGGAAGCCTGTAGGTCCTTAAAAGTGCTTGAATTAAACATGAACTAAATTTAGTTGGAAAAGCATGTTGCTATTAAAAATGTAGAATAAGATATCTAGAATATTATATTAATATGTATAATCATTTATAATTTTGACTTGTCCCTTTTGTTAAATAATGGTTTAAAGGTTGAAATGAACTCACTTTTGTCAAAACTTGAACTGTTTAAATCATTGTTTTTACAGTAATTTTCTATCTTAAAAAGGTCTTAAAAGCTTTAATTTCAAAGTTCATGTATATATTATTTTCTCTATGTTTTAATTGAGTAATGTTCCATAAAAAAGGAAAACTAAAACCAGAGTAAAAATAAATATTAAAAGCAGGAATACGAAAGCTGCAAACTGGATAAAATAATATAAAATAAAAGGTGCTGTAAAAAGCCCTTGAATCATGAAGGATATTCACACACTGTTATTCACACAAACTATTGGTCAAAAAATATTTTCGTAAACTGAAATAAAATAAAAAATTCATAATAAATGAAAAACTAAAACAAAACGAAACTAACAACAGTTACTGAAAAACTAACTGAAATAAAATAATAATTAGCAAAAATAAATAATCGTTTTCATATTTAATAAGCTCTTTACTAGTCCTCAGCGGCTGTCCATAAAGGATGCGTCTGTGGCTGTGGAATGGGAAATAATAACTCAAGGTAATGAGACGCAAGTTGAACTTCTTTTAACTTGAGCGCAGCGTTTGTAGAATGTCCTTTCATTTGCGAGACGCGGGCGCAACAGCAAAACAAGTCCGTCAAGCACAAACATGCCTTTAATCTACTTCTGCTGTATGATTGAGATGTCATGCTTTCATGAAGGTTGACAGGCTGAAAGGTGCTGTTGTTATCTTTGTTTTTACAAAAGATTTTCTGCTAATAATATTATTATCCATGTGGAGACATGTCCTGGGACACTACACACACAAGCACACACACACACACACACACACACACACACACACACACAAGCACGCACACACACACACATACACACACACACACACACACACACACACACACACACACACACACACACACACACACACCCACCCCGCTCTGAACACCAGAGGGCGTCTCACACACACACACACACACACACACACCGCTCTGAACACCAGAGGGCGTCACACACTCACACACACACACACACACACAAACAGGCGCACATATCTTTGTGGGGACTCTCCATAGACGTAATGGTTTTTATACCGTACAAACTGTATATTCTGTCCCCTTACACTAACCCTACCCATCACAGAAAACTTTCTGCATTTTTACATTTTCAAAAAAATATCATTTAGTATGTTTATTAACCCATTTCCCTCATGGGGATCGCTGGCTGGTCCCCACAATGGAGGTGATCTCAGGTTTTACTATCCTTGTGGGGCCATTTGGTTCCCACAATGTAATATAAACAAAAACACACACACACACACACACACACACACACACACACACACACACACACACACACACACACACACACACTAACCCGACCCCTAAACTGACCCATCACACACACACACACACACACACACACTAACCCGACCCCTAAACCTACCCATCACACACACACACACACACACACACACACTAACCCGACCCCTAAACTGACCCATCACACACACACACGCACACACACTAACCCGACCCCTAAACTGACCCATCACACACACACACACACACACACACACACACACTAACCCGACCCCTAAACCTACCAATCACACACACACACACACACACACACACACACACACTAACCCGACCCCTAAACTGACCCATCACACACACACACACACACACACTAACCCGACCCCTAAATTGACCCATCGCACACACACACACACACACACACACTAACCCGACCCCTAAACTGACCCATCACACACACACACACACACACTAACCCGACCCCTAAATTGACCCATCGCACACACACACACACACACACACACACACACACACACACACACACACACACACACACACACACACACACACACAGCATATATACTTCATTATTTAATCACACTGGCTTCACAGGCTGTCAGATTAATTTGGCTGTTTTGTTGTTGTATGTACCAGTGGTCACTCTCTACATTATACAGCTGGAAAAAGTGAACTATGTTTAACAAGATTTCATCTTTAATATGAATTAGTTTGTCTGAGTTTGTCATTAAGTTCCATTTATTTGGTGCTTTGTTCAATCTCAAACCATTATTTTTATTTTTATTATTAAGATGTCTGCACTAGTTAACTGTAATCTCGGCAAACATTAAACTGTGCTGAAATTAAGCGTCTCGCTTTGGTCTACGCTGGAGGTGTTCTGTTTGCTCTGCTACACTATAATTACTAAAACTAAAACTAAACAAAATAAAAACTAAATAGAAATGTGTTTGCAAAATAAAAACTAAACTAAAACTAACAAAACCATTAATGAAACTAACTAAAACTAAACTTAAATTTAAAGCAAAATTGAAAACGATATTAAAATAAAAACTAATTTAAAAAAGCAAAACTATAATAACCTTGGTGCACACACACACGAGCGCAGACACACACACACACGAGCGCAGACACACACACACACGAGCGCAGACACACACACACGAGCGCAGACACACACACACGAGATGCACACAGGTGCAGACACACACACACGAGCACAGACACACACACAGGTGCAGACACACACACAGGTGCAGACACACACACGAGACACACATGAGCACAGACACACACACACACACACGAGCGCAGACACACACACGAGCACAGACACAAACACAGGTACAGACACACACACAAGCGCAGACACACACACAAGACACACACACACGAGCGCAGACACACACACAAGACACACACGAGCACAGACACGCACACAGGTGCAGACACACACACGAGCGCAGACACACACACAGGTGCAGACACACACACGAGCACAGACACACACACAGGTACAGACACACACACAAGCGCAGACACACACACAAGACACACACACAAGACACACACGAGCGCAGACACACTCGAGCCACTAGATGGCACTGTGTTCCTTCAAACTGTTTAACATGTTTGTTTGTTGCTTGATTTTACTTCACAATTGCTTTTTTGTTTTTCCCCTCAAAACTAAATCCTAAAACGTGTCCTGCTTTAAGACTGCGCAGATAATGATGCTCTCTATACATTATTCATCGTCCTCGTCTCTCTTCTTCATCACTGAAGTGTCATTAGCGTGCTCTGGGATATTGATTTCATGCGAGGGTCCGTGTGTTTGAAGACTGTCTGTGTCTGATCTTCAACAGATTTACTGATGATGATCCTGAGCTGGACTGTGGCAATGCGTACCAGACACTAGCATCCATATCCATGTGTTGCACATTACAGTGTGTTGTTCAGAATGAAATATTGCTGAATAATGCACTATATAATGCATACACATTTTTTAAAAACAACACGTGAATCAGTGGGCATTTTTACTCTATGTTGTGAACAGAAGTATGCATCATTATTGTTGCATTATAATGCATGCACATTTTTTTTTTTAAAACAGCACTTGCTTTATGACTATGTTGCGAAACAGAAGTATGCATCGTTATTGTTGCATTACTTGCATTTTTAATGTCTATACTTTCCTATAGTACATACTTGTAGCATGCTAAGTGTAAATGTCGCTAGTTTCATTCTGACTGTTGACATCAAGCTCATTTCAACCTAAAATTACACTTTGCATGAAGAAAACAAAGCCTATTTTAGGACATTAAGATTTATTTATTTATTGCATTGCATTGCAACAGTATTTTGACAACAATTAAGCACATTTCCATTCCCTTAATGTGTTTTGTCATTTCTAGTTTCTTTGTAATTAACATTTTCCTCAAAGATGATTCTCGTTACTGTCATAAACAATTGAGGTAAATGCACTTAATTGTCATGAAATAATTTTTAATGATCCTGAACACAAGGTTTTGTTTACTTTATGCAAATAAACGTGTGGTTACACTATCTCGATGGTCCACTTTAGACATTCTAACTAACTATAAGTGACTTTGCATGTCAACAATCAGTCATTAGCAAGCGGTACAGCAAATAAAAACTCCAAAACAAATCAAATATAAATCATATTTATTATATTATATTATACAAATTGTACAGATGATGACATTATCATGTTGCTTGTCCATACAAACGATGGCAAACATTGATCGATGTTCACGATGGCACAACAGCGGCTGACAATCATAAAGCGACCAGCGAATATAGAGGCAGAAATGGCGAAATCCTCCGAGAAACACGAGCACGCTTCACACGCGTCTGAAATGCAGCACATTCGACTCTTATCTTCTGAAAACCAAAGGAAATGGAATGAAAACCTGTTATATATCTGATGATCTGACACGTTTCTTAGAGTATATGGCGTAAATATTGCTCGGCATCACTGATCCGGCCTCATAATTTCTTCCACATCCTTGTTTTCCTCTAATGGCGTGTTTTATTGCGACCTTCGACCCCGCAGGCCTATAGACCGGATTTATAATCTCGCTGATGTCATGCCCTGCTATTGTGTGCATTTGAATCTGCAAGGGAGAAAAAAAAACAGTGGGCCGTAAATGTCACTTTTACACGCTAACCAATAACCATCCATCACTGCCAGCGGGTTAAACCACATAGAGTCGACAAATGAATTATTTGAACATTCAACGTCTTTCAGAAATGTATAGCGGCTGTGTGTATTTGTTTAACAGGGTTTGAGGGTGAAACAAAAGCTGTGTTTGATATATTTTTTGCAATATGCACTAATTTGTCTGCATGTACACATATTTACACTATCGTTCAAAAGTCTGAGGTCAGGAAAAGTCTCTTGTGCTGCATTTATTTGAGCAAAATACAGAAAAAATTGTGAAATATTATTAGAATTTAAAGTGTAATTTATTCCTGTGATCAAAGCTGAATTTTCAGCATCATTACTCCAGTCTTCAGTGTCACATGATCCTTCAGAAATCACTCTAATATGATGATTTGATGCTCAATCAATTATTATTATTATCTTGCGTCATCCATTTTTCAGGATTCTTTGATGAACAGAAAGTTCAAAAGACAGCTTTTAGTTAAATGGAATCTTTTGTAACATTATAAATGTGTCTTTAAATAAAACCTTTTATGATCTAAATCTTTTGAACGGTCGTGCACACAATGTATATCTATAACTAGATGTCTTAAATTTGTTATGTTTGCGTTTATAAAAGCGGTAATCCACTCAAGGCCGTGTGAAACACATCTTCACATCTTTATTTTATGCAAATTTAAAATAGTAGTAGGCTAACACTTTATTTCGATAGTCCACTTTAGACATACTAACTTTAACGTGTCAACTATCAGTCATAAGAGTATTAGTAGACTTAATATCTGCCAACTCTTTATTTTGATGCTCAGATATAAGAAACTTTACAACTACATGTCAACTTATTCTATTAACCTGAACTATAACCTACAGTCTACTAATACTCTAATGAGAGCTACAGTTGATATAGAAGCTTGTTTCTGCCACAGGATAAAAAATAAAAAAGGTAATTGCAACTTTTTATGTCACAATTAGACTATCTCAGAATTGCATGATATAAAGTCAGAATTCTGAGGGGAAAAAATCAGAATTGCAAGTTTATTTCTTGCAATTCTGACTTTATAATGCAATTCTGAGAAATAAAGTCTGAATTTTGAGATGTAAACTCGCAATTGTGATATAAAAAGTCACAATTATCTTTTAAAATGTTTTATTCTGTGGACGGAAACAAGCTTTCATAAGTTGACATGTAGATGCAAAGTTGCTCATAGTTAGCAGAATGTCTGAAGTGGACTATTACAGTAAAGTCCTGAACGGTGTGTGGCAGAGACAGTCTGCAGGTCTGTCCCGAACTCAGTCGAGGAACTAAATCTAGATGATGGAGCGCACAAGCCAAGCTTATCAGAACAGACGCGGACAGTACGCATACTAGCAGGAGAAGTACAGTACGCACACTGGCACATACTGTAACATAATTACAGTCTGTCAGAGTTAAGCAGGATCTGCACACACAGATGTCCACAGGAACGGGAACGCCCGGCATTCACAAACTCTTCCTTTAGTCATTAAAAAAATTAATGTTTTTTTATTTTATAGACCTCTCAGCTCTGCTTTAACACATTTCACCATGTTTTAATCTCATTTCTGTGGATTTTACCACCTCAAAACGTACGTAGAGTCCACATTGGCCTTGTGATATGCAGAAAAATAATGCTTGAAAAATATGTCTGTGTGAGATTCAACACACTCGTAAATAAAGGCTCTGGGTTCTTGACTTGCTGCTAAAATGGCTCAATATAAGGAGAAATGTCTTAAATTATTGCATTACATTTTTATTCTTGCGATTAAAGTATGTTTACGAAATTAAAAATAAATTGATTTAACGACGGAACCCTTTAAGCTTCTACACACTATAAAATGCTGGGTTGTTTCAACCCATGTTTGGGTCAAATATGGACAAATCTGAGAATTGGTTTACATTTTTTTATTAAATTGTGACCCTGGACCACAAAACCGTCTTATGGGTAATTTTTTTTATTTATTGAGATTTATACATAATCTGAAAGCTGAATAAATAAGCTTTCCATTGATGTGTGGTTTGTTAGGATAGGACAATATTGGTCGAGATACAACTATTGAAAATCTGGAATCTGAGGGTGCAAAAAATCTAAACATTGAGAAAATCTCCTTTAAAATTGTGCATTTATGTTCACGATTGTGCTGCATTCACTCACAAAAATACATTTTTGATATATTTAAGGTAGGAAATTTAGAAAATATCATATGGATCATGATCTTTACTTAATATCCTAATGATTTTTGATTAAATCGATAATTTTGACCCATACAATGTATTGTTGGCTATTGCCACAGATATACCCGTGCGACTCGAGACTGGTTTTGTGATCCAGAGTCACAATTTTGAAACCCAACGGTTGGGTTTGTCCATATTTGACCCAAACATGGGTTGAAACAACCCAGCATTTGTTAGATTGATGTATACAGAGCCTTTTCTTCTAAGAGTGCATGTGTTGAAAATGTCTTTGTCTCTGCTGAATGTGTCTGATGTATTAAAAGAATAAACAAGGCCTTTCCCCTCCAGCTCCAGTCAAACAACAGCGCTGTGACAAAAGCACAATTATAATGACAGTGTGTCAGAAGCCGCTCGGAAAACAAGACATGCAAGGAAACCAAGTGAACGTCTTTAAAGCGCATATGATCATGAGGAACGTCGAGTTTGAGATGTTTCTCCCAGCAGGAGGACGGAGCGGAAAAGCCATTATGATTTTAAACGTGAGCCCGCTGGCCATAAGAGCTAATGCAGAACCACACACACACACACACACACACACACACACACCTTGGAAAAACCCTGACACTGCCAAACCAGATTATAAATACAACCAGACGCCAACACAACAATGCTGACTTCATGGAAAACACATATGCAGCTCAGGTGAGGTGGACTGTGTTAACATGAAATCAAAATGACTGAGATATCAAAATTGACTATTCTTCATTTTAAATGGAATATTAATTATTAGCCTAGAATTTTCTTTTCTGTGCACATCATAATTGTGTTAAATTCATGTAATCTTGAATCAGAATAACTTCCCCTCGTCTCTCTTCTCTGACGACGAGGGCGGAGCTATAACCTGTCACTCACATGAGATCAGCCAATAGCAAACCAATACCATCCAATCAATTCCCTACAGACACAATCAAGCCCCGCCCACATTTGTTCTCGTTTCACTCGCCACGACACAATAGCGTTTGATGCCGAATGTAATGCACATTATTTGATGTACAGGCTAACATTTGATAACCAGAAAGTGGTTTAGAACTTTTTGTGCACTGTTTTTTTTTTTTCTTTTAATGTGTGCTTGTACTCTTTTTACTTTCAAGTAAATGCCACTTCGTTTTATATTTTAACTAATGTAATGACATTTTAAGTCTGACTAAGGGTGTATTGTATGGAAACTTGTTTCCGCCACAGAATGAAAAAAAAAAAGTAATTGCAACTTTTTATCTCACAATTCTGACTTTTTTTCCTCACAATTGCGAGTTTACATCGTGTGATATAAAGTCGTAATTGCATGTTATAAAGTCAGAATTGTGAGAAATCAATTCTCAATTCACAATTCTGACCTTTTTTTTTCTCGCAATTGCGACTTTATATCTTGCAATTCTGACTTTATAACATGCAATTGCGACTTTATATCTTGCAATTCTGATTTCATAACATGCAATTGGGAGATATAAAGTCAGAATTGCGAGATATAAATCAGAATTGCGCGATATAAATCAGAATTGTGCGATATAAATCAGAATTGCGAGATATAAATCAGAATTGCGCGATATAAAGTCAGAATTGCGAGATATAAATCAGAATTGCAAGATATAAATCAGAATTGCGATATAAATCAGAATTGCGAGATATGAAGTCAGAATTGCAAGATATAAAGTCAGAATTGCGCGATATAAATCAGAATTGCGAGATATAAATCAGAATTGCGCGATATAAATCAGAATTGCGAGATATAAATCAGAATTGCGCGATATAAAGTCAGAATTGCGAGATATAAATCAGAATTGCGAGATATAAATCAGAATTGCGAGATATAAATCAGAATTGCGAGATATGAAGTCAGAATTGCGCGTTTATTTAAACTCGCAATTGAGATAAAAAGTCGCAATTATCTTTCCACAGAACTGTAATTTTAGGAGGAATCCACGCGATCAAGAATTTCACACGAGAGTGAATGATTTTGCGTTGACCAACAGAAAGCTGATTGGTTTTAAAGAGACTTCTGTGTGAGATAATAGGATGAATATAATAAGCATTGAATATTTTTTCTTTAACACACAGCCTTTTTGTTCGTTTTTAATAATGAAAACCCAAAACCGTGAGTCAGACAGGATAATGCGTTCAATCTGAACCCATATTCTTGTGATTGAGTTGGATTATGGGATGTGATTTCTGCCATGTTCACCTCATTAATAAAAGCCGTCGTCCTGCTTTTCTGTTGCTCACTTTAAATCTGAAACATCCCAGATGATCAGGCTAATAACATCATGGTCATGAAATAACCCCTCTATCCTGCATCACAACCTTCTGTTGTGGATTATCCACTTATATCCACTTATTTTCTCATGCAAATTGGAAATTGACGGCGGTCTGAAACACTGTGAAGTTTCACTCATGGATTTTCGCCCCCATGCAATTTTCACAATAGAAACTGTCAGTATCTTTATGAATTCTGTGCAATGTTTTAACCATTTCTTGTTTCATTTTGGTCAATGCACACATGTGCCACATCGCGCTCTTGCTATTTTAAGTAGGATATGGTTCATTTTGATTTCATGTTGATGAATTAGTAAAGAAAATAAAATAAAATCAGTGTCAGTTTTAAAACACGGGCTGGATCAGGATCAGGGGTCAGAATGAACATCATGAGGTGAACATTAGCAAGTGTCAGTGAGTTAATGTGCGTATAAACACACCTTCTGCTGTTTCTAACACAAGGAAAAGCTGCTTAAACTAAAGCAGGGAAAAATCTAAATCACTTGTGATGCTTCATTGCTTTCAGAGAAATACTGAAAACATTTGCTATAGCAGCTTGTCTCAGTGTAAAAGTGAAGTGAAGCCCAACTGGACCGAAACTCGAGCTTGTTATACCATCTGCCTCTTTTAAAAGGAATAATTCACCCTAAATGATGATGATTCTGTCATCATTTAATCACCATTTGTTGCACAGACATTCAGTGGATGATTTATTAATTTATCTTGTGGCTAAGAAAACAATGCAATATTCTAATAAGCATAAAATATAGTGTATGCACAAATACAGGGTAAAATAATATATTTATGTGATGAGCTGGATTATGGCCACATAAGAAAAAAAATCATATTTTTTGTGTCAGATTTTTCCCCCTCATAATTATGACTTAGTACACTCAAAAAAAAAAAAGGTTGTCTTTTTTTTTAAAGATTTACGAATTTTAATTGTATAGTAAAATTCCATCAAATTGAATTGAACCATCCTTGCATATTATTCATAGAATTTAAAATGACTAAAAAAACCTAAAGCTCAATAAAACATTTTGTTTAAATATTAATGGATTTAAAGAATAGACCATTTAGTTTATGTGATTCATATTCATAAATTTAAACATATTTTCATTTTTTTTTAATGAATACGAATCACATAAACAAAATGGTCCATTCCCTTATTCCATTAGGATTTACACAAAATGTTTTATTAAGCTCTAGTTGTTTCCTAATTAATGCATATTAATTCCAAATATGAAAATGTAAGGATTATTCAATTCAAGTTGATGGAATTTTACTATAAAATTAAAATGTGTAAATCTTGTGTTTGTGCATGTGATAATTTCAACATTTTATCTCAAAACTATAACTTAGCGTCAATTCCTCATAATTATGACTAGGTTTGGAACAACATGAGTGTGAATAAATGATGACAGATTTTTAATTTCTGCGTTTTGAACTTATTCCTTTAAACCAGAAAGTTAACGGACAAACTTACAAAAAGCCCCCAACAAACTTTAACAGCAATATTCCCAGTATGTTTCTCTTAAAATTTGGAGAATCTGACCTTTTTGTTTTGGACGGTGACATGAAATATTAATATAAATGTAAACAAAAACATACACAAACAAATGCACCATATACATCACAATAGATTGCTTCTCGCAACTGTATCCTCGAGTCCCTCTGGGCTCATCGACTAAATATTAATGTGGTTTTCCCATCCAGTGCATTTACCGATAGCAATCTCTTCCCATCTGTCCTCCCTCTTCCAGGATCCCGGAGTCCTTCGGCTCGTTTAAAGATGCTATCGCCCGAGTTAAACGTTCAGTATTGGTCAAGAGGTGTTTGCGTGACAGTCTGAAACTCTAAGCTTCACCACGTCAACAGTAGTTTTGTCTCCGTCTTGGGTATCTAAACATTATTAAAACAAGATATTATGACGTTTATTGTTTCCTACTGCATTGGCAAGTAAAATTATTAATGCTAGGCAGTGGGTAACGATTAATTGCATCCAAAATATAAGTTTGTGTTTGCATAATATATGTGTATAATACGATGTATTTTATATATATATATATATATATATATACACACACACATGCATGTATATATTTAAGAAAAATGTGTTATTTATATATCAAATATTTATATTTATATATATAAATTATGTATAAATTTATATACATGCAAATATTTCTGAAATATATACATGCATGTGTGTGTGTATTTATACAAAATAATTATACAGTATACACGTATATTATGCAAACACAAATGGATGTGATTAATCGCTTGTTGTCCAGCCCTAAAAATGATATGATCGATAAATTATGATAACATATGTTTTTACATTGCTTTAACTCATTTTGAATTTTTTACATTTTCAATGTAATTTAAGTTGAAATGACTTAAACATCCAATTTGACTGTACTTAAAAAATGTAAGGCTGCCGCATTATAATCCCTTGTGAATTGATCTTGTTTTAGGGATGTTTAGATACTGGACAAGACAAAATATTAAGAGATTTTTTTTTTTTTTTTTTTTTGCAAGGTATATAGCATTTTAACATTCATAAAGGCCCACTTCCATTGGCCAGGTGTGTTGAGCGCATCCTCAATCCTGATTGGCTGAGCCGTCTTCCTGTTTGTCCACTTCCTCTTCCTGTCGTCCCGTGTCTTTATCCGACCCCATTTCAGCTTCAGTTTTCACACTACTCTCGTTTACCTTCTCCTCAGCGTTTCCATCTCTTTCGCTACTTCCTGCTTCCTGTTTCTCCCCGCCAGCTGTGACATCACTTCCTGTCGCCTCTGTCTCATTCCCTTCCTCTCCCGGTTCTCTCTGCACTTCAGCCTCATTATTCAGGTTTTCCCCCCGCCGCTCGTTCACGCTTGTGTTCGTGTCTTCTGTGCTCTTCTCGGCTCCGTCGCAGCTCTTTTGATCACTTGTCTCTTTCTCTTTCTTCTTCTTGTTCTTTGGTGCGTCTTTGACGGAGTTCTTGTTGGACTTGTTCCGTGCTTTAAAGATGACTTTCTGAAATAGACAATGTCGACAGAGAGTTTTAAAACTTTTTTTTAATAAAAAAGATAATGAGATAGACCTAAAATACAGATACATATTTCACGAATTGCCTCTTTAAAAAGTGTGCTTGGTTATAATGCTTTACCATTAGGCTATTTTATAATCATTTTATGAATCACTGCTTCCATGATCAATAAAAAAGTACAATTTATGTACACTCTTTTTATCAAAATTCTGATTGCCTATTTTTTTGTAGATTTTTTTAAAACATTTATTTAAATGTATTAATTATTTTATAATTCATTAAAAAAACACTGCAAAATGTAATATATCTACTTTTTTATACATTTATAAAATGAAATCATACATTTTATTTTATATATACCATAATATATAATATTTATTACAAATCATATACACTACCGGTCAAAAGTTTTAGATCGGTAAGATTTCTAATGTTTTTAAAAGAAGTCTCTTCTGCTCACCAAGGCTGCATTTATTTGATTAAAAATACAAACAAAAACAGTAATATTGTGAAATATTATTAGAATGTAAAACAGCTGTTTTCTATGTGATTATATGTAAACTGTAATTTATTCCTGTGATCAAAGCTGAATGTTCAGCATCATTACTCCAGTCTTCAGTGTCACATGATCCTTCAGAAATCACTCTAATATGATGATTTGATGCTCAAGAAACATTTATGATTATTATCAGTGTTGAAAACAGTTTTTTTAATTTTTATTTCATGATGCTATGATGAATAGAAAGTTCAAAAGAACAGCATTTATCTGAAATCTAAAGCTTTTGTAACATTAAACACTACCGTTCAAAAGTTTGGGGTCAGTAAGAATTTTAATTTAGTTTTTGGGGGAAAGAAATAAAATAAATCAATACTTTTATTAATCAAGGATGCGTTAAACTGATCATAAGTGACAGTATAGACATTTATAATGTTAGAAAAGATTCTATTTTAAATAAATGTTGTTCTTTTGAACTTTCTATTTATCAAAGCATCATGAAATAATAAAAAAAAAAAAACGTTTTCAACATTGAAAATAATAATAAATGTTTTTTGATCATCAGATCATCATATCAGAGTGATTTCTGAAGGATCATGTGACACTGAAGACTGGAGTAATGATGCTGAAAACTCAGCTTTGATCACAGGAATAAATTAGTTTAAAATATATTAAAATAGAAAACAATCATTTTAAATTGTCATAATATTTCACAATAATACTTTTTTATTATTATTTTTGTTATCAAATAAATGCAGCCATGGTGAGCAGAAGAGACTTCTTTTAAAAACATAAAAAATCTTACCGATCTAAAACTTTTGACCGGTAGTATATATAAATATATATTGCATTATGTTGTGTTTTCATTTTTTTATTTTTTATTTACATTTTATTTTTATTGCTGAGTTTAGTTATTTAGCAGTAAAAATGAAATCATGAATTATACATACTGTATATTTAATTTAATTTTGCTAAATTAATTTTAAATTTAAATTTAAATTCTTATAAACACACACACACACACACACACACACACACACACACACACACACACACACACACACACACACACACACACACATATATATAGGCTAATTGTGTGTTTGTGTTATGTATGAACTCACTGGGGAAAATAATTTCCTCTCTGAGGGCAATCATTTATCTTAGTTATTATTTATTTAAATTGAAATTATCTACCTGTAGCCTAAATTATCTTAAAAATCAAAGAAATAACAGTCCATTACAATGTACAAACCATTCAGCCTACTAACCAGACTAAAAGCACTGCAAAAATATTCCAGTAATATTAATTCTCAAGTTCCCAGGCCTGAGGTGATTTTTACTGTAATCGATAACCGAGACGCAAGATGGCGCTAGTTGCGTCACGTGTGTATGTAATAGAGTGAGGCGCGCGAAAGACGCAAAAGTGGCGCCAATTTCAGTTAGCCGCGAGAGCAGATGACGGCGTTGCTATGGACACAGATATATGAGACCGTTGGATGCCGCGATTGATTAATCAAACGTCAAGTACTCCAGAGAGCCGTGAAATAAATAATTACACGTCGCGTTTTGCTGTGTCGGAAAACTGTCTGAAACCAGATTAATCAACAGGTGCTTCATATAATAACACTGTGTTTGAAAAACCGGACATCAACAGTGACAGAACTTTGGTCACGCCACCCGAGAATGAGTCGAGTCTGGACCTGCCATCGACTGTACGGTGTGAAGTAAGTGTCAAAAAGCCTTTCATGCTCCACAATAACCTCTCTCTCTGTATGTGTGTGAGTGTATGATAATAGATGGCAAAAACTCCATTCATTTTCTCTATAGGGAATTTTCTTTCTTTTTTTTAACAATAACTTATAAACCGTTAAAGTCAGCCCTACTGTGAGCTACCAGGTTGTCAATCGATGGTTATTGCTTTTGTTGAAGCCGTCAGCCCTGTTTTCACCTTAGTTTTATAGTAAACAGCGGAATTCTAGGTGAAAAACTACATTACCCATAATGCTGTACAGAAAATTCCACCAATCAGAGAGCTGAAACAAGCAAAACTTGCCAAAAGAGCTATTTAGCTCCGCCCACTCCCATGGAGCACTGCGAATGACGGAATCAAGTCGATATTCCTTCGCTCTCAAACTATATTTCAATGTATATTTTGCAATACATTTAAAAATACATTGTTTATGTATAATCAACATTTTTAAATGCATAGTTTGATATGTCTCTATCATTTGTAACTCGATTATACTGTTCGCAATGCTTCATGGGATTGTAGTTCTTTCCCTCTCTGAAGCCACGAAATACAGTCTTTGTATTTTTGTCTGATTTTCAAATGCTTTTTTGCTTCAAATCAAAGTTTGTAATGTTGTGATTCTCCTCGTTGCTTTGGTTCATGGACTAAAATGCTTTAACAAAGACTTTTTTTTGCAATCCCTATGGGAGAAATGAGTGGAAAAAAATACTTCCTGAACCAACACCGTTGAAAAATGCTGTGATTGGCTGTCGTCCATCGGTCTCCACCCCTGATTTGCATAAAGTATTTCTTAACGTTTTGATGCTCTCACCATTCGCTCTGCTGTCAGTCTCGGCAACCCTTTCGTTTTTAAGCCCATTTCCTTCAAGTATAGTAAACCACAGATCATTGTGATTTATAAAAGCGTTCAAAACATGATTATTGCTGCTTGCACTTATGAATACGCTAAATGTTAAACCGGTATCTGTGGATTCCTCAGTGAGATGCATCATGGGACCCGAAGCTCTTGCATGCCACGTGACATTTTTGATTTTGGAAAAAGTTGATTTAGATTCTCGTCTTCAGTTTGTTATGGTTGTGAATATGAATTGAACTGCGTGTAAAACTGACAAGCTTAGCACAGCGCGTCTGCATTGGCCCTTTCTTCCAAAAAAATATAAAAATGTAAAAGGACAACACTGCCATGTAAATAAATATCTTCAGGCAAAGTAACACCCACTGCACACACACACACTCGCTCTGGTGTTCTTTGAAGTGGCATGGAGATAAATCTTTGTTTAAATTATGCATTATTCTGTTCAAGCGTCTTGTGCTTTTTTGCCCCATTTTATGTGGTGATTTAATGAAATGAACCCTGTAAAAACACTGCGAACACACACTATATGTGCATGTTTGTGCCGGACAGTGTGAGTGAGCGTGTGTTTGAGAGAGAGTGTGTGTGTGTGTGTGTGTGTGTGAGTGTGTGTGTGAGAGTGAGTGAGTGAGTGTGTGTGTGTGTGTGTGTGTGTGTTTGAGAGAGTTTGTGTGTGAGAGTGTGTGAGTGTGTTTGAGAGAGTGTATGTGTGTGTGTTTGAGAGAGTGAGTGTGTGTATGTGTGTGTGTGTGAGTGTGTTTGAGAGTGTATGTGTGTGTTTGTGAGGGTGTGTGTGTGTGTGTGTGTTTGAGAGTGTGTGAGTGAGTGTGTGAGTGAGTGTGTTTGAGAGAATGTGTGTGTGTGTGTGTGTGTGTGTGAGTGTGTTTGAGTGAGTGTGTGTGCGAGTGTGTTTGAGAGTATGTGTGTGTGTTTGTGAGGGTGAATGTGTGTGTGTGTGTGTTTGAGTGTGTGAGTGTGTTTGAGAGAGTGTGTGAGTGTGAGTGAGTGTGTTTGAGAGAATGTGTGTGTGTGTGAGTGTGTTTGAGAGAGTGTGTTTGAGTGAGTGAGTGTGTGAGTGTGTGTGAGTGTGTTTGAGAGAGCGCGTGTGTGTGTGTGTGTGAGTGTGAGTGTGTTTGAGAGTGTGTGAGTGAGAGTGTGTGAATGTGGTTGTGAGTGTATGTGTTTGAGTGTGTGTGTTTGAGAGTGTGAGTGAGTGAGTGTGAGTGTGTTTGAGAGTGTGTGTGTTTGAGAGTGTGTGAGTGAGAGTGTGTGAATGTGGTTGTGAGTGTATGTGTTTGAGTGTTTTTGAGAGTGTGTGTGTTTGAGAGTGTGAGTGTGAGGGTGTGTGTGTGTGTGTGTGTCTGACAGCAGTATGTCAGTAGTGGGTCTGGAATAAGAGTTCACTCACCTTGGATTCTTTCTTCTTGCGAGGCAACATCGGCCTCTGGAGGAACACGATCTGTTTGGTGGCCAAACTTCCGTCACTGGATGAGAGAGAAGAAGCAGAGTCAGAGTAGTGAGAGATCTAGATGTGATTATTCTACAGCCATACTGCTTGGTCCGGGTCTAGGGCCCCTCTATTTTATTTTTCCCAAATTCCATTTTTTACATTTTAATTTTATTTCCCCTTCCATTTAAAAAAATGTTCTGGATTCTGTTCTACTGGTTAAATGAAATGTTAGTATTCAAAAAGCATGTCTAATTAATTGAAATAATGAAACGTACAATGTAAAAACACTTGTTCAACATCAACAAATTAAATATACAAATTTTATAATGTTTTCAAATAAAAATGAACAATTCCTTTTAAAGTTTCGGCAAACAAAGTTCTGCACAGAGGTTTAACACTGGAATTAAAACATGAAAGAAAAATTGCGTGATATAATAGAATTTTAAGTTCCCAAACTTTTTAATATGAAGGGCCAAAAATCAAACTTGACTGAGGGCCGTTAAAAGTAAATCTTTGCATCATATCCAACTAGATTATATTAAAAAATTATATTTTCAGTGCAAAAATATATATATTTGTTAAAGTCCCCCTGTAGTCAATCATTTTATCCCTTAAAATCATCTTTCATCACCAAAATTACATATTTAAACATTTTTCCTTCATGCCTTAAAATATCTTGAATGTAACTCGACACCCTTGCCTCATTTAGTATACGCGGTTCTATGAATATGCAAATGAGCCCCGCCTCCACTCACTCACTCAGCTCAGAGATCCACTGGTTGACGATCACACGTTGATCTGATTGGTTACAAGGTAGTTTGTGACGTCAGAAACACCAGCGATTTCAAAGCGTGTTTTTGAGACTGTCTTTGGTTCACTGCAGTTTTAAGGAGGAAATACTCAGCAATGGTGTCAACTTATGAATTTACACATGGTTTGTCTTAAAGCGCATTAAAAACACCATAAAGACACATAAACAACACTTGGTTTTCACCACAGGGGGACTTTAAGACAAAAAGATATGTTTCTTGTTGCATAGCATGGCGAGACGAACTCAAAGGTCATCTACACCAGCTAGTTTAAGTTGTTTGTTCCAGATATGCAACATTTTGCATAGCAGCCGCTTCTTGTTTATGAGAGTGCGCTTGTTTATTCAGCATCTTATCTTGTATTTATAGCTCCAATAATGCTGGATGGTGCAAGAAACCCCACCCCCCGGAGATCTTCTTAAATTTTTTAGCCGTGAGCGCTGTGGGAACATCCGGCATTGAAAGGGATGAGCAAAATAACATATCTGTTTTGTGAAATCCTGTGATGACTAAATCTCTCTTTCTTGCCGTCTTGCCAGGGCTAATGTAGAGAAGGAAGCTGCACATCATCGAGTGTGGTGTGAGTTTAGCAGTTTTGGGGTGAATGAATGCACGTTAAAAAGTTGATAAAACACAGTTCGGTTAAGCCGTTTAATCTTCAGAGAAGATGGAGATGTGTTACTAAACACTCTCAATCTTTCTCACGCTCTCTGTTTCTCTTTACGATTCTGCTGCGAATCAAACGTGCCTCTGCATCTCTGGCATAAGCTTGCAATCAATACCAAATGTCTAAATCGTTCTTGCTTTGATTTTTTTTTTTCTCCCACTTCCCATTTTCTTGCTTGTCAAGGAACTGTATATTTATTCAAGTGTTTCCTGCTTAAATCAAAGAGAAAAGCTGGATTCCTGCAAGCCTCAGTCCATTAAAATGTAAACGAGTGGGACGGTGAAATTACAGCTCTGGTCTTCAGTCTCGCCAGCATCCAAACTAAGGCACACGACAATCCCCGTCATTAAGGGCTTAATTGAATGGTAACTTCAGCATTTTTGAATGTAATGAATGTTCAAGCGTTCGGTACGGCGTGATGCATATCAATGTGGGAATATTACAGAGATGCTGATAAACAAACTCATCTGCATTCTTGTGCTGCCTCATATTTTTGTGGAAACCGTGTTTCATTTTTACGTGTCAAGATTCTTTGATGAATCGGAAGTTCAAAAGAACAACATTGATTTGAAATAGAAATTACTGTCAGTAAAACCAAATCACACTGACCCTAATCTTTGAACAGTAGTGCAATTCTTCAAAACAGTAGTTTGCTTGTTATTTAGACATATCATGTAGATTAATTTACAGTTTTAAAGTAGCTTCACCAATACTGGCGATAATTTTAGTGGCATTATGCAAGTACTAGAGATAAAATGCTATGAAAATTTCATATCATGATTATAGTGACCAAAATGATCACGATTATCAATATTATCACGGTATAGACCTAGTTGAAATATACTGTAAATTTAGCCTAAATTTTTATGATTTATAGGCATTTTGTCACGTTTTGGGTTTTGTTTCTTGTTCTTGTCATTAGCCACGTTTCCATTACCCTTCAAATTGCGCAAATTGAAATTGCGAATTGAAAATACGCCCAATGGAAACACGTCAATTTCGCAAAAACTCCCATTTATCGCAAAAACTTTTTTCCGCTCACATGAGGAGGTTTTTCAGGCAATTCGAAAAGAAATATTTCGCAAAACTGCAATGGAAACAGTTTTTGCGCATTTACAGGTCACCTGACGTAGATGACGCGGTGTGTTTGGACAGAATACGAGACAGAGCTCTTTATTAAATTCATAAAAGACAAAATAATTACAGGAATAATGGATTCTAAACCTCAAATAAATGCCACAATCAAGACCTCGAAGCAGAAATGTGGGAGAAACACCCAGAAACTCCTCATATGTGCCGCTCACAGGTATAATAAGGGTCGTTCCTCACCATTAATGATTGGAAAACACACATACGTCTCCTTCCATTAATAATAATGGCCAGTGCCGCGGCTGGGATATAGTGCATAAACCTCCCAACATCCGTTGCCATGATTTTTGGAATGATTTTACTTATCGCGAGTTTTAGTCGCATAACATCGGTTAATGGAAACGCCGTCATTTCGCAATAGTTTTTTGTCGACATTTAGAAAAAAACGCATAAGTTTTGCACAAATCTGTAATGTAAACGCGCCTATTGTCATGTTTCTGTGTCTTGTCATGTGATTCCCTGTTTGTCATGTGATCCTGCTATGTGTCTTGTCATTGGTTAATCGTCTGATCATTGTTCACAGGTGTTCCTTGTCTTGTAATTAGTCTGTGCATTTAAGCCCTCATGTTTGCCCTGTGTCTTTGTCTAGTATTGAATGTTTCCTGTCGATGTTCTTGTTCTTGTTCTGAGTTTCCAGTTTCATGCCTTTGTTTTATGTTTGATCGTGTTCTGGAATTAAAGTTGCATTTGGGTTCACTTCAACTTGCCTCCAGTAGGATTCATTACACATTTACTGTTATCTGCTCCATAAACAATTCTACATCTGAATTGTTGAGATTTTTACAACGCTTATTTTCCATCTACCTGTTTAACAACAAAAATTTAGTCCGATTTTCACATTAGTCTGAACAAAAACGGCAGACATGCTGAATGAAAATGTAAATCTACTCTCTGACAGTAGGTGGCGCTTATGGAACAGCAGAGATATATTGATAAACAAAGCAGCAATAAGCTTATAAACACTACTTTATTAGCCGTTACACGGAGGGAAGATGGAAAGCAAATGTCTTTGTAACTTTTCTAAAGACAGAATTAATTTGTTTATACATTCTGTCATATAAATTCTTTCAGCACTCTGCCCTCCGCCATGCTTTCGCACAAAACGAAACCTATGTTGCATGAGATCGTTTAAAATTGTGATACTCAAATACGGTTTTAATGATTATTAATAAGTAATTATGAACATGAAAATATGAATGAATATAAAATATGAAACTCTAATAATTTTTTATTATTGTGGTTTAGCATCAAACCGGTAACCATTTCATCCCTAGTAAGGACCGTGAGTTTTACTCACATGTTGCCATGTTGTTTTCCGCCACCCAGGAAAACAAGGCCAGCCGTTTTCAAGACATTGAAAAGTGACGGTTCTGTTGTATCTAGGACAGTGTTTTGATTAATTAGCCATAGCTGCGTTGTGGCTTCTTGTGAAAGTTTAAAATAGTCCCGTAATTAATCAGCAGGGATGGAAAGCTGACGTGTGAGAGAGAGGCCAGTACGGGAACGCATGACAGATGGAGATTACATGGTGAACTTCAGTTCGACATCGCCGGAAGCTTCCACTTGCTAATACAGGAACCATCAGTTAGCTGGTATTGACATTTCATTACGGCGAGCAAACAGTCATGTTCTGACTCGATGAGGTCTGAGGGGTCTTTATACCCCGAGCACTATTGGTGCGTTCAAGTCATCTCGTATAGAGCGTATTTACGAGTTGAACGCACATGATACCAGTGGGAAACTCGGGATTTTTCGAGTTGTAGGCGTGTCAGTGAGAAACATGGCGGAATACCACAATACTGAAAGGTATTTAGCAGTGATATTGTCAGGCTTTTTCTATTTACAGCGAAGTAAGCTAATTACCTGCACAGAATATGATGGCATCTATCTATAAATTACAGAAACGTCTGTCTGTGTGTGTGTCTGTGTGTGTGTGTGTGTCTGTGTGTGTGTATGTCTGTTAACCACATATCTCTCGAACCGTTAGTCCGATGGATTTGAAATTTGACAGGTGTCTCGCCACGGGCACGAGTAAGTGCAGTGCCAAGTTTGACGTTGTTTGGATGAGAAATGCTAAAGATATCGTTAAATATATCATTTTTAAAAGGTTGTGGTTTAAAAATAAACATTCTGACAATCTGTCAGCTACACTGTTTACTTCTGAATATTATAGTTTGGTTCCAAAACGTGATAAATCCATTTGGATTAATTTGAGTAAAAATGTGTTTTCTTTACCAAGAAACCAACAATTATTAAAAACACACACAAAAGTTGATTTTGCACGGGCACTTTGCACTGCTCCCTGAATCGACACGCTTATTCATTTGTGGATGTAAACTGAATCTATATGTCAGCTATGCTGTTTACTTCTGAATATTATATTTTATTCTGGTGCGCTTAATGTTATCGCTACTGTGTAATACTAGCCTATGCTATTCACCAACTAAACATATCCTATTCAATGCGTTCACAGTCTCTTACACGGGCATCATTTGTAGTAGCCCATTCACAAACTGTTTGCTCAAGCATAGCGTTTTCTCAGAGTTCACTGTGTGGTTTCTACCGTGCACAAATAAAAATGTCACTGAACTTTTGCTGTGTAATTGTAACAATGAGCACTCAATCACACCAAACCAACAATTACTAAAAACACACACAAAAACTGATTTTGCACGGGTATTTTGCACTAGTTATAATATAACACTGTAATATGTTACGATAAAGTTTGCATTGGCTTCATAAATTAATTAAAACCAAAGCACACCTGATGCACATTTCTTGGTTCTTCATTTTCTAGAACTAGAGTAGAACCTTGCTGTATTTTTGTGTAATTAATTAAGAGAAAGTACACCGCCATCTTACTCCGACGAACGCACAACAAACGGCTGGTAGAGACTACACGACATTCCACGTCACTAACCCTAAAATTTACATAAACACCGCCCTTGGGAACGCGATAGATTATCATGACAGAATATGCTAATCAATGACTAGAAGATAACTACACATCAGCTTCATAAATTCATCAACTAACCATTTGTTGTCACTTCTTCTTGAGTCTCTCCATCATTGTCTGACTCCGGTTTGAACATAAAAGGCTAAACGTTTTTGAAATGTTCAGTGCATGTGTGTGTGAGGTAAAAGAACACAAGCTCTTGAAGCTCCGCCCCCTGTGCCGGGAGCAGCAGCTCATTTGTATTTAAAGGGACACACACAAAAACGGTGTGTTTTTGCTCACCCAAGTGACAATTTTAACATGCTATATAAAAATATCTGTTGGGTATTTTGAGCTAAAACTTCACACACACACTCTGGGGACATCAGAGACTTATTTTACATATTGTGAAAAGGGCATTATACCACCCCTTTAAGGCAATTATTTTAGCTAGGAGTCTCTACCTGTTAGTCTTGACGATGGGTGTAGGCAGCACACAAGTGAGTCTCCATCCAAATGAAGCCAGTGATTGCAGCAAGGGAATATAGTCTGTCTTCACCTGTAAACCCTGAAAAGAAAAAACAGTTGCTGTATAAAAATGCTACGAAGTCACACTTAAGTAGCGTTGTATTCCAAATTTACAAATTTACATTTGTAGGTCTTTATGAGGAATTTTTAATATAGTGATTCTGTTTAGATACACCCTCTTTCGCTCTTTTGTAGGGATGCACCGATATGAAAATTTTGTCCGATACCAATAACCGATAAATCTTTATATTTTAAAGCCGATAACCGATATATCGGCCGATAAATCTAAATCCAAATTTTTGAGAGCATGATTACAAAAACGAAAGTCTCAACATTAAAAGCCATGTCCCAAGCACACAATTATAATGATGTTCTCATTATAATATTATGTAGCCTGTATGACAGACTTGCGCTGCACATGTTGCACTTTACTGTATTTTCCTCTTTGAAGTGATCCCAATCATATTTCAAGCAATTCAAAAACATAACTGTGCACATCTGAAGTGTCTCAGCTGAAGGAAATAATCAATTTTTTATCGGTTTTAATATGTCGGCCAAATTTTCTCATCGGGCCGATAACGATAACATTAAAAATGAACATATATTGGCCGCAGGGCCGTACCCTGGGTATGAACGTTGTGAAATAATTGCGTAATATTAACTCTTTTTTGGTGCTGCAATGATTCGCACATCGCGACGATAACCGAGCTTCTCATCTGAGCTGCTTCAGCACTCAAACACAGCGTCAATGTCAGAATATTTGAAATGACCAATCAAAGCAAGCAGCTTTATGTTCACAGAAGCGCCAGCCGAGCGCGAATCCCAACGCGACGCTTCACGCTTCGGTTAATGGTCATACAGTGCAAGATAAGATGCTAGTAGCTAAACTAAACAGCTGTTTTTCAATAGAAGTTTTAAAAGACCTACAGAAATAATCAGTTTGCAAAGACTGTATTAATCAAAGCTCAGCTTTGCGAAGGGGAGATCTACAGATTAAAGGGACCGAGAGAAGAAGAAAGAAAGAAGGTGATGGAGATGAGAGGAAGAGCAGGTATGAGATTGCTAAAAGACAGTAGAAACTATAAGCTCAATTTAACAACACAAGCACCTATTAAATATATTACCATTATTATTGTATAAATATATTTGTATACCTCAAATATGTTCGAATATTTCACCAGTATCAGCACTGGGACTTTTCACTGTTTGTATTACTCCGCTTGTCTGTGTTTGTGCAACTTGCATCATTAAGCCAGTAGGTGGCGACAAGTGACTGTCTTTATGAGTGAGCAATTGAGCCATTAAATGAACAGATTAGTCCAAAAACATTGATTAATTTAGGAAAACTGCAATTTGATGCTCATACTAATTGCTCATAAATGGCTCTGGACACAGAAGGATTGCATTGGCGTTTGATTGAAATGTAACATCTATGCAAAATAATCCTTGAATCATTTCTTATGTAATCAATATGTGATTGTGTATTGTCAACAATAAGCATAAACATTCTGCATTTCCATTTTGTAGTGTGGATCATTCATTGAGACATTGAAGCTGATTCTCATGTTTAAGAATCTGTTATCTGATAAAATACTTCATGACATGCTTTTAAAGCTACTGTTGTCCACTTTTTTGGCCTTCAAACACCTTAAAATGCACATATCGAGATCAGGAAAATCAAACTTTTTCGAAATCACTTTTGGGACCTCTGTATTTATAAAACCCTGCGTACGGCCCTGATTGGCCGATACCGATATGGTGGCCGATATGCATCCCTACTATTTTGTTATTTTTATTTTCTTGGACATTTGCTTAGCCTTAGATATATCAGAGCAGCATTCTGTGAATAATTAGCATATTTACATATCTTAAAATGTTGACACACACAACTTCTATTAAAAAAAACTGCTTGTCAATCTTTTGAAAATTTCGTTCTAAAGGATGTTTATGGATAAAATCTAAATAATTTAAATTATAATTTATGTAGATATAGATGCATTGATTTATCATGATTGGAAACAATTCCCAGTTTTTTACTATGGGTAAAATGAAGAAATTTAATTTTAATGAAAAAAAAAAAAAACAGACCAAAAGTTGTTGACTTGATTTGGACATCCGGTCTGATACACTTTAAGTGATAAAGATTAAGGTTTAATTTCTGACCCGCGAATATAACAGATGTTTCAATAAAGAATGCATTCATGTGTAATTCAGAGAGAAAAGTGTTGATCAACAGGGTTGTTTTGAGCAGTTAGGCATGTACTGTGGTTTTACAGAGAAAGCTTGTACCCTAATTTCAGGAAGGCAGTGCGGTTTAACGGCGGTTCTCAAATAGAAACCATGTCGTGTGTCAGGCACGCGCACACACTCATGATGATAACACAAGACAGCGCTAGATGACAGTGCTTCACTCGCAATTATATGCCACAGGTTTTGCATGAATACACGGTTCGTTTATATGTGAGTCACTCTGGAAAGTTCAGAATAGATAACAAAATGATGACTTCCTTTTGACTGCCTAAGACAACAACTTAACCCAGTCGAACCTTCCTAATAAGTGGCTGTTTTTGTAAAATGTTTTATTAGGTAGATTGGTTGAAATATTATTTATTTGTTTACTTGATGCTTTTAAGAACTGAATGTATACACACATACACACACACTGGGCAAAAAAAGGGCCAAGCCTAAAATGGCTAAACAACACTAAGCTTTTAATTGTCTTAATGTCCCCCTGTGATGAAAATCCAGCTTTTAATGTTGTTTATGTCTATGTGGTGTTTTTAATGTGCTTTTAGCTGAGTATTTTCTCCTTAAAACTGCAGTGAACCAAAGACAGTCTCAAAAACACGCTTTGAAATCGCTGGTGTTTCTGACGTCACAAACTACCTTGTAACTAGGGCTGTAACGATTCCTCGATTAAAGTCGAGTACTCGATTTCAAAAAATCCTCGATTGCAATTTACCCGTGTCGAGTAACCGGCAAAATACCGGAAGTGGCGCATTCCACAGACGAGAGTCCATGAACCGCATTATTACACAGTTTTCTAAGGCCACGCGATGTATTTAACTGTTTACAATCATGCTATTGTGAAATCATAAAGGCTAAGATTAAGTTAAATAAATATATGCGCTGTTTTTTTTCTCCCACAGAGAAGCATGACGGTTTAATTATTTACATGCGTGCAGATTGTGTTAAAAGTACCTCAGCTACGTTCACAGTAAACGCTGCTCCACACATACTCAGTCTCTGCATGTGCTGTTTGTTTAAGTTTCCAATAATGTGCATTTGGGAACGCAAAACCCCGGACACGTGTTTCATAGTAACTGTCATCATCATTTATATGCGTGGAGCGTCTCGGGTTTCTCAAACTCCATCTTTGCGTGCTGTGAGTTTGTGTGGCTTATAACGTTAATCTGCACGCAGTCTGCGCCGTTTCACAAGATTCGTAACGCAGCTCATTTATAAATCTTCGCCAACACAGGAGAATACATAAGTATGTTTCTCAATATATTCAGAAATATATTCGCAATCGCATATATTCTCATGTGCGAATTGTTGTTCATCGCGATTTCAAAATAAAAGTTTAACCCTTGCACTGCATGCATGTTTTGACGTGCACATGTTCTTTTCAAGAAATGACGGCAGCTGTTGCATTTCTATCGTACAGAAGTGACCAAATATGAAAGATTAAGTTGACATTTGAATTAAATGTTATGTTTATTAGTTATCATATATTTTACATGGTGTATTTTAACAGCGTTGTTCAATAAAACCCATATGATTACTTTGATACTTTATTTGAACCAATAATTATTGCTTGTTATTATTTGGGTAACACTACAATAAGGCTCATTAGTTAACATTAATGTATTAATCAACATGAACTAACAATGAACAATAGCTACATTTGTAACTAACATTTGTTCATACAAATACAGCTGTTCATTGTTTGTTCATGTTAGTTCACTACATTAATGTTAACAAATACAACCTTTAATTTTAATAATGTATTAGTAAATGTTGAAATTAACATGAACTAAGATTAATAAATGCTGTAGAAATAAATATTGTTCATTCTTAGTAACTAATGAACCATATTGTAAAGTGTCTTAAAGTATTTTTAAAGGCTGTTGTTCACTTGGATCTATTTTTATTACCACAATTTTTTATCCGATTACTCGATTAATCGATGGAATAATCCGTAGAATACTCGATTACTAAAATAATCGATAGCTACAGCCCTACTTGTAACCAATCAGATCAACGTGTGATCGTCAACCAGTGGATCTCTGAGCTGAGTGAGTGAGTGGAGGCGGGGCTCATTTGCATATTCATAGAACCGCGTATACTAAATGAGGCAAGGGTGTCGAGTTACATTCAAGATATTTTAAGGCATGAAGAATTCTTTTTTCCAACGAAAAAACGTTCAAGCGCAAGAAGACGCGAAAGATATTTTGCACAAGAAACCCAGAAAACGATAGTCGGTGATGTCTTAAGTGAACGTAAACAGTCAAGAAAGAAAATGGATGTGTAACAGCATCATTATATTCGATGCGTGCATTGTCTTAAAGTGACAGCAGCCTAATATACCTGATGCTGTCTGTTTTTAATGTTAATCAAACAACAAAAGATTCACTGCAAAAACTTTTGTAACTTTAATTATGATTAATCTATGTTTAATTTATAAAGTGAAGACTATGCAGTGTTCTTTTACATTTGATTACTTTATTCAATTTCTGTACGTAATCTGTATCTAAAGACTGTTAGACCTGAAACTCTGAAGCTCTGACACGCTTGGCAAAAGATCTACCACTAGACCACTGAAGAAAACAAGCAGAGTGTGCGGATCTAGGAGTAGTAAAGTAGTAGATCTCATTAAAAGACTAATTAAACCCAATGTAACGTTACTATTGAAATTGATTTCTAGACATCATAATGTTATTTTTTTACATTCACATATACCCCCCCCCCCCCCCCCCCCCCCCTCACTCATAGGTCATATTTTCCCTTAAAATAACTAGTCAATAATGTGAATAAAGGGAGGAATTCGATAACGCTATTTCAGATAGCCCGTCGGACAGGCCGGTTATGCAGTTTGGTAGCCCCGGGACGTCAGGCTAGCCATTTTGCGAGCCCTGGTGGGAATGCCTTCAGTGTACAGAACACATGTGATGCTGCCTTACAATCACCTCTCAGAACAGCCTACAGGATCTCTGCCCACGTAGGCTTTGGGACAGAGCCAGAATCTTAGTTTAGTCTTTTGTGGGGGTTGCGTTTCAACACCCTTCCTAATTATGAAGCCCTTTTGCCTAGATTGGATGACATTGTTGTCTATCGTGTGTTGAGAGGCCCGGGTTTCTGTCAAAATGTTTTTTTTTGGTATTTTCATTGGCCAAGGCCAATCCTGTGGGGAATCCAAATATGTGAGAAGAGGTTTTTGTTGGAAGACGTCCCAGTAGTGGACCCTGTTAACGGCTCCACAGACTTAAAAGTGGAGGAGAATTGAGAAAATAAGGTCCGTTTAATGGCTTTCCGTTGCTGCGAGATTGTGTGAACATCTACATGTTGTTGAAGTGCTACACTCTTTCAACATGGAGGTGAGTGAAATAGAGCAGAACCAAGACTCCTCAGAGTCGTAAAGTCAACATAACAGCCAGCTTTCGTAATGTGGAGCATTTCAGAGTGAAGAAGGATGATTAATGAGAAACAACTTGATTTTATCCATCTGTAATTGATTGGATTGTGAGATAAAGAATTGAGTCCAATGGTTTGAGGGGAGGAGATGATGTCATCCAGGATAGAAAAAGGTTTCAGAGGTGGAGAAACCTTTTAACGAAAGACATTTCTTTAATAATGTGCAGGGATCATTCATTATAAGACCAGGAGTGTATATTAAGAACTTAGATAGGGTCAGTTGTAACTTCATGTTGACTTTGAAGCTGATGTGTGCGATTTCTTTCTTTCTATATTTAGAGGACTGTAATACGCATACATGTACGTCATTTGTTGGTCGACTTTGTGTAAGTGTCAACACTGTGGTGTTTTCAAAAGCAACACTGATAAATAGGGCTGGGTATCGTTCAAAAGGTTCGATACCGATACCTTGACTTCGATACCAGTTCCTGAACGATACTTTTTCCGATACCAATTTTATGAAATCCGTTTTAACAAGATTACATTACATATTACCTTTGGTTTTATTTTTTCATTTCTTTTTTTACAGACTCAAATACTCATGAAGGCCACTAGGGGCCGGAATATACGCCTCGCGCTCAAGCGCACGCATAAACCTTGCCGCAAAACAAAAGTAGCCTAATGATTATGAATATGTCGGGGAAAAAAGAGCAAGGAGACATTTTAATTGTTTGTTAATAAACTAGTGTTTTCTGAGTCAGTAGGCGAGTTTCCATTACAGATTTGCGATTTTTTTTTCTCTATTAATGTCGACAAAAAAACTATTGCGAAATGACGGCGTTTCCATTAACCGATGTTATTCGACTAAAACTTAATTTTTTCCTTTTGCGATAAGTCATTCCAAACATCATGGCAACGGCGTTAGGCTTATGTACTATATCTCAGCCGCCGCACTAGCCGTTATTATTAATGGAAGGAGACGTATGCGTGTTTTCCAATCATTAATGGTGAGGAACGACCCTTATTATACCTGTGAGTGGCACATATGAGGAGTTTCTGGGTGTTTCTCCCTCATTTCTGCTTCGAGGTCTTGATTGTGGCATTTATTTGAGGTTTAGAATCCATTATTCATTAGGGGTGGGAATTGGCAAAAATGTGACGATTCGATAGTATTGCGATATTTGGCCCACGATTCAATATTATTGCGATTCTTAACATATTGCGATACAGCAAGTATTGCGATTCGATTCTGCGATATATTGCGATTCATGCCCCCATATTATTCAAAGGCTTTACAAAAAATGAGGAAAATAAGACTGCTCAACTCACTTCAAATGTCACATTTAATTCTGTGAACATTATCTTGTACACATTAACTGAAGTGCAAAAACTTTTATATACTGTATATAATTCCTACAAAAATCAGCTTATCATTGTAAAATGGCACAGCTTTTTATATATCGAAATTATATTTTATATATCTATTTAATGATATAACTTCAGTAATTAGATCTAAAACTTGATAATCATGCATGAATGCATATGTCATTTTAACTGAACTTAAACTCAACTGGGGGTGCTTAAGATATTGTTGGTCTTTCAGTGTTTCTGTAAAAAAAAAAAAAAGATAATAGTAATTATTATTAAAAGATAATCCTACTACTAATTCTACTACTAATATTGACAATAGGCTATACAACCATAGTCTATAAAAAAAAAAAAAAAAAAAAAAAAAAATATATATATATAGGCCTACAACACATGAGCTGCTGCGTTCATGAATGTTAATCACCTTGACAGCGTTCGTTCGCTCTGATTTTCTGAAATTAAAAGATTGCCGTTTGCGCATTAGTTCCGCCCACTACAGGAGAAACCGGCATCTCTTCTGGTTGTTTTTAAAAGCTGAATAATCCCAGATCAACTCAATTATTTTGACAGGAAAATACAAACAAGAATATCGCTTACACGTAGCACGTCGATTTTGCGTGGTATAATGTAAGACTCTCTCTCGCTCTCTTTGAGTGCGTGAGAGAAACGCGACGGCGGCAAGCGCGCGCCTGTCACACACAGGTAAGCAGAGAATGATCGCTTGATGGAGAGCGAAACTCTCAAGCGCTCAGTCAGTGTTCAGCGAGTGGAAATATATCTATGCTAAACTTATAGGCTACTTGGCATCTACATTTTCATTTGAATTTCCTGTTGAATGCACGACAACAAAGTACCGCAATAAGCGCTTCATTGTGGATGTAATACGCAAATGTAAACTATCAGAGTAAACTCCGAGAAAACCCGAAAGTAAAACAGATAATTATATAATTAAATATTGCGATACTGTATCGATATAATTGCTTGTGCAAAATATCGCGATACTGAACAGAATACATTTTTTCCCCCACCACTATTATTCCTGTAATTCTTTTGTCTTTTATGAATTTAATAAAGAGCTCTGTCTCATATTCTGTCCAAACACACCGCGTCATCTATGTCAGGTGACCTGTAAATGAGCAAAAACTGTTTCCATTGCAGTTTTGCGAAATATTTCTTTTTCGAATTGCCTGAAAAACCCCCTCATGCGAGCGTAAAAACTTTTTTGCGATAAATGGGAGTTTTCCATTGAGCGTATTTTCAATTCGCAATTTCAATTTGCGCAATTTGAAGGGTAATGGAAACGCGGCTAGTGTTGGCTGCAAAGATGAAGTTGACGTCATCTCCGCAGAATAGTGAACGCCTATAGAAAAAAATTTGGATACATAATCAGAGTATTTGTTTTCGAGTCGAATTGTATCATTTCAAGCTTTCTATATGCCTGTATTTCTCATGTCTGTGAGGCGAATAGCCTAAACGCAGAGTTTCTGTTCATTTGTGACGCGCTTCAGTTCTTCATCTTGTCGCAAATATTGCATCGCACGCTGTTGACATCGAGCCTGGTGAAATGTAGACACACTTTTGATCTTTTCCACGTCTTTTCCATCTATGGGAGTTGGGACTCTTACACACAACAGCCACGTCTCCGGTGCAAAATAGTGTTTTTCCTTGATGCTTCATGCTTATTGGCTCACTGCCGTTGATGAGATTAACCCCTTAGGTCTCGAAATTTGGTACTGAACGACAAGAGATGTTTTGATACTCGATGGTATAGAGGCAATTCGGTCGGCGCCCAAATAAATATCGCACTCGATACCCAGCCCTAATGATGAATTACATTTCACAATATATTCACATAGAAAACAGTATTTTAAATTGTAAAAATATTTCACAATATTACTGTTTTTACTGTATTTATCAAAATGCAGCCTTAGTGAGCAGAAAGAGTGTTCAACCAACCCCAAACTTCCTCCAAAGCATGATGGGAAAAATATCAAAGACTGCACCAGAAGATCTGAGAGATCTATTTCTGTATTTAACCTTCTCAGTGAAAGAAGCAGATTGCAGCTCACACACTTCCATTCTCGACAACCAAAAATAGCCTTTTATTTTACACCTATATCACACTTTTCTACCCGGGGTCCACCGTGTCTGTCACAGACGTTCAGCTGCCTGTGCTTTGCTGTATACAGTAAAACCAAAAATTATTCAGACACCAGACCAGATATCATTTTTGATATATTTTTTTTACTAGTGGGAGCAGGCCTGACACTATAATTAGAGATGCACCGATTACAATTTTCTGGGCCGATTCCGATTTTTCATTAAGTTTGACCTGCCGATACCGATTTCATTTTTTCTAACCACTTTACAGCACACACAAATATTTATTTTATATCTTTTCTGTAATAGAACATTTTACAATTTGCATAGTTCACACACATCTAAAGTGCAGTGTTATGGAAGAACCATTTCCTTTTCACATTCAATATCCAATATTTTTTTATTTATGTATTTAACAAACTAAACGTCTGTATGAAAACAGGGAATGGCAATAAAATAATATATAAATAAAAAAAATAATATAGCCTTGCAGTATAAAGATATTTCTCAAAGCACACACACACACAGGCCTATTGCAATCACTTGTACAAACTGAATAATAAAACAAGTTTAAATGGGTACATTTTCTATAAATATTAGTCTTCGTTTTCTTTTCTGACATAGCCTACTCCAGTTCTTGTTAAAACACGCAAAGTCTGTGCATTTTGGGCACTTTTTTGGTGAAACCCTATTTAGGCTATTTTGTCCATCAAAAGTGTGCTTTCCCTTTAATTGAGCGTGAGCAGTGCAGCAAATGGACTCGGCGCCGAAACACGCGCTTCACTGCTCGCGACGCTCCTGCTTGACGCTCACGCGCTGCTCCTGCTCCCGTTGTGAATGCACTCATTGATTAACATGCACGCCGAAAAAAAATACGCGCTTGCGGTCTGAACGGACGTAATTCACGAGGTTTTCTACATGTGTGTACCGTGTGCACGTGTGATGCTGATGTTGCGCGATGTTAATCATGCGGCGCCCGAGTGCATTTGACCGGCATAAAATCGGCATTTGTCAGACTGACCGGCCGGTCGCCGATCACGGCCGATCACGTGAAAATCGGCCAATTCCGGTCACCAGCCGATCAATCGGTGCATCTCTAACTATAATAGTTCATTTATGTAAGTGAGGATAGCAAAATAAAGTAAAGTGTGACATATACCCAAACATTCTTCATACAGTGACTAAAAATTTGGGACCACAAATGATTCAGAGACTTTGACCTAAGTAGGGATGGGACGGTATGAACATTTCATAGGCTATCACGATAATAGTGACCAAAATTATCATGATTATCAATATTATCACGTTTTTGTTAAAATGAGATGAAAGTGTTCAAAAATAACTGATGCTCACACTGAAAATATTTCAACAAGTTTTATATTTGAAAATCAACAAACAACAAATAAAACAAGCAGCTCTATGCACTTTTTTAAGCAAGATTATATTCTGTGGCATTTCCTTCCTTATAGACCTTCTGTAGCTCCGCCCCTTTTCAGCGCTGCGCTCGCTGTCTTTTGACTTCCGGTCTGTATTTTCACAGCGATCTTACGTATTTATTAATGAACGGCTCGTTTTAAAATCTTCCCTGTCGACTGACATTTGTTAAAGGGCATATTGCAGGTAAAAAAAAAAATCTAAATGAATATATAACCGTGTATGAAAATATCATATGAAAAGATAATGCAGGATTTAAAATGTTTTAAAACGACATAAGGACACCAATTTAGTAGATAAAGTGAGCGTTTTTTTTTACTGCTCGTAAAAAACGCTTTTTTTCAACATCGCGTCATTTTACGTCACATGAGGGAGACGTGTGCTGTGCTCTGCCGCAGCTCAGTGTAGAGTAGGGTGGTATTCAGTAAGAGCGGTCGTGAGTCAGTGTGTTTTCAGTAGTTTTTGTATTTCAATTTATCATTGTCATGGTAAATTATTGTGTTTGTGGAGCTTGCAAAAACTCCAGCCTGTCAGGACATTGAGTCCACCGATTTCCTAACAAGAAAAGGGACGGTGCTATCTTTCGTGCCTGGGCGCGGTTTGTGCAGGTGAAGAGACGGGATTTCTCTTCCGCGTCGGCTTCGGAAAACGAAAACTGAGCTACTCGTTATTGTGTTTGTGTGGACCATTTATCAGTTTGGACCAGTGCAGCGCGAGCCTGATCAAGCGACAATGTTACTGCGAGATCCAGTAAATAAAGCATTTGAATTCGCCACTGAAGTAATAACATCGCTGCGAGATCTAGTGAGAAACATTCACATTTCTCCGTTATTAACGGATCAAACTAGCCTGGTAATACCAAACTCTGCTACTTCGCTTTGCTTTGTAGACAGAGTCTGGCATGGCACAATTGAAAAGTGTTTTCTTTCTCGCGGGGGGCACTTGTCTGAAGTTTAAAATCATTGGTTACCCGTAAGCCAATCACATGATGTTTGGTTATGGCGTGTGTTATGCGCATGCTCAGCCGCATCTAACTTCCACTGTAAACACGTATGATGCGAAAACAAAACCATCGAGCGAAATACCGGAGTGAACATGGCTGTGAACGACTTTTGCAGATTATGTGAAGTAAATCTACGCATCCACGGTACAATCAGCATCTACGTCACGGCTCTCAGCCCGCCCTCTGTTCGTTGATTGGCCCGGCCGTCCGAAGGCCGCTGGAAAACTGAAAAATAGGCTGCTATCTCAGACTGACTACAGAAGCGAAATGAAATTGAGCGGAAGTAGGAAGTCTGACGTAGTCAGGCTAGGATCAAACAGCGCTGACGTGGAAACCAGGAATAAACTGTGCAATGAATGAACTATCCAGTGTCCACAGATCAGCAACATTCACCATGGATTTACTGTAGTAACACTACTGTCTGCAACCATGGACGTTTGGCAGGAATAGTAGGATAAAATGCTTTCAATTTACATTACGTCGGTTTTATTTTGACATTATGAATACAATTGCTGCCCTCAAATGTTAATCTGAACTAAAATAAACCTTTGTTTATAGCCTACTACCAATATTACATTTCATTTTGTCCAGGGAGCTGTTTTCTTTTATTTGCTTCTAAGAAGAGTCAAGTATAGCTCCATCATTGCTCAAAGTAAAAAAAAAATCATATTTATGATGTTAGTTTTAATTAAAAAAACAAAATTATTCAAGGAAATTTCAAGGAAACGTATCTATAAGCTAACACTGGTCTCTCACCAAGACACCTGCCCTGTTCTTCACTATCTCCTCACACCACACTCAGTTTGTCTCCTCTGACCGTTGTTCTGTCTAACATTTATTCCTGGCCTGTCCCTGCTCTCTTGGCTGCCTAGCAGGCTCATAATTGTATAGCTGTGCTCCGTCATACGAGTAAGTATGAACAATTTCCTCAGCGTCCGAAATGTCTTGCGATCCATTATTTCCCTGTTGTTTGAATCGACCGCTCTCCCTCATGCGACGTCACGCCCGGCACGCCCATTTTCAGATGCGGAAGTAAAATTTTCTCACAAAAACGACTCCAGAAGCCACTGTAACACATTTAGAAGTTTTTTTTAAAGAAAATCTAGTTCCTACATTTTTTTTCTATACATTGACTCATTGGGTCTTCTAACCTGCAATATGCCCTTTAAGTCATCTGCTTTAAACATTACAATCCACATGATAACTTTTGTTAACTTTTCATTAAAGGGCACCTATTATGCAAAATTCACTTTTACATGGTGTTTGAACATAAATGTGTGTTGGCAGTTTGTGAGCAAAACCACCCTAGAATGATAAAAATCCACCCAGTAGTTTTTTTACTATCTCAATAAATCACAAGCACTGTCTCAGAACGCCCTGTTCTTGATTTCCCTCACTGTGACGTAGAATTGAGCTAAGCCCCACCGACGTGATTTGATTGACATCTGGTTTTGGCATAGACCCCGCCCTCGGTGATCTGTTCTGCACACCATCGCCATTGTTTCAACGACAGCCGGTAATGTCTCCTAAGAAGTGTAGGTGTTCTGTTGTGGGATGTAAGAATGGACATACTAGTCTTCACTGACATCAGAGCCACTGAAAACGCAGCGGATGGATTTTATTCATGAAGAAAAGGTGCAACTTAAACTTCCTAAATACAATAATCATTTTCTGACTGACTGTTTAGTGAACGAGGGTTAAAGTTAATCCTCAAGTGTGGATCGTTGCCTGCTGTTCGCGATCCAACGTCACCTCCAGAAGAAGTAAGTGTATTTTATCATTTTTGAGCAAATAGTCATTTCAATCGATGTCAGCCAGTTCAACAACAAATGCGTCTAAAGCTATTTATTGTCGTCGTCATAGGATGTCTCAACAAACAACGTCAGACAGTTTTATGTCACGTACATTATTTTTTACAGCAATTACAAATGTAAAATGAATACCTCTATCTCCATAGACAGTATATAATGTCTATCTCCCTGCAGCATTTGTTTTCTGGTTCTGTAACGTTAGCCATCTTCTCACATTTGCCACATAAGCGTGTGTGTAAGTTAGTTTAAAAAAATTGCGCGAACGTTATCACAATTTGTTTGTGTGTGTGTGTGTTGCACATCCATATTGCAAAGGGGACGCGATTAAAACTCTATAAGTACATAATGTATCAAATAACCATTCCGAGACGTTTAGTCCATTCTCATTCGTGTTTATTCTGTGCCGGACTCTCTTCATCATCTGGGTCCAGCAGGGCGGGGATATGCAGCTCATTTACATTTAAAGTGGTACACACAAAAACAGCTCTTTTTAAAACAGGCCCCAAAAATGACATTTTCAAATGGTTATAATAAATTAACTGTGGGGAATTTTGTGCTGAAACTTCACAAATACATTCTGGGGACACCCAAGACCAATATTACATCTTGTAAAAAGGGGCATAATAGGTGCCCTTTAAGTAAATCCACTTCAAAAGCTAATCACTCCTGGACAGCAGCGCCATAGAGATATACAGAGCGACCGCAAAAACGGAAGTTCAAAGACAATATTCTAAAGATGGCGGCGCCCTCGTTTCTTTGGCGCATATGGTCTATAATGACCGTCGTCAATAGCAACGCATTATAACACAGCGCACATGTATCACAACGCGCTCTTGAGAGAGATTTAACACACGCTCTCTCGTTTCATTCAAATACAACTTGCCGTCTTGCGTTTTTGATTGGATTGAAAATGAAATCAGAGTTGATTTATTGTTTACTGAGTTTGATAATATTTTTGTGATCATGTAAAATTTAAAACATTAATCTGCCTTCCGCCATTCCTTCTCGAATAAAAAAACAACAACATTGCGTCAGACTGTTGCTGGCTGGACAGGATTTACAGTGAGTTATTAAAATCGCGATAATCAAACACGGTTTTAATGATAATTCAATTTTAAACAATAATATTAACCGTCAGTACATTTTATCGTGGTTTATAGTGAAACCGGTAATCATCCCATCCCTAGACAGTGTTTTTTCTTTAATTGCTAATGCTCTTTTTACACACAGACTGAACAAAATGAAGCATTGCTTGGTGATTGGTTGAGCTAAACTGGTATTATCTAATTGTGTAGTTAAATTTAACAGCTGACAGATATTCAACATAATTCATGTGTGAGACAGTCTAACAGAAGGACGGACAAAACCAGTCAAATATCAACTGAGTTCATAACTCTGAGTCATATTTTATCTCCATTTTCCATACTATAGCGAATAAACTGTGATATTGTGAGAAATGTTGAAGGTGTCTGAATAAAGATTTGGTTTGACATTTGACAGCAACCGCCCGCATTAAAATCACTCATCTCGCACATCATAAAGTTGCCAAAAACTCGAAACAGACTCATGAAAGATTTGGAAATCTGATTCTGATCCGTTTCCGAGTCGTGTAGTTCAGCCACATTCACACAGACAAAGAAAAGTGATCTTTGAAACGGCAGGTCGCATGTTTTCCTCACCTCCACAGGAGCCTTAAAGGTTACGTTGCCAAAGGACGTGTTTTAATGGCCTATCTACAGTCTAGATATCACACTGCTCCAGTGACTGCACTGACCTTCACACTTTACCTTCAGCTCTAACTACATACTAAATATATAATGCCAGAGGAAAATTATATGGCTCAGGGAACATAATGGCGTTTCATTGAAGCTCCTACTTTGATGTTTCTCTTGCAGCAACTTGAACTGCCTTTGACTTTGTTGAGCACAGTTTGAGACATTGTTGAGTGTTTCTCTCATGCACAACACTTAGCTGATTTTGTTATCGGCATCGCGTTACGGTAATCTTATTCGAGCTCTAATTGGGTTACGCTGCGTGCTTCAAACGGTCTAATCTACGTTTACTTATTAGCTTGGTTAACTTGGTCAACTTTGTTAGATCTCTCTCGTCATGATCCAGTGAGAAAGAGTTTGATGATTTTTTTACTCATTCCCAGCCTTTATAGTTGAACAAATCCAATCCAAGTAGTAGAAAAACTGCTTTCAAGAAACAAGATACAGATGTCGACATGCTTCAAAACATAAATCGGATTCTCCCATAGACTAAATTTCACATCGCGTCAGAATAAAGGGGCGGGGCCTGGTTGAGTTAGTTAGTAGTGTGTTAAACTGGTGGTTATGGTCATTTCCCAAACACACTCAAAGCGCTCGACCAATCACAACACACTGATTCAGCCGACCAATCAGAGCACAGTGTGCTTTTCAGAAGGAGGGGCTTCATAGAGACAGGAACTAAACAGGGGTGTGTTTCCAGAGCCGGACAGTAACGGAGTACATTTACTTGAGTACAGTACTTAAGTACAATTTTGAGGGATCTGTACTTTACTCGAGTATCATTTTTGGGGAGTACTCATGACTTTACTCAAGTACATTTGAGAGGCAAATATTGTACTCTTTACTCCACTACATTTCTATCCATAACTGTGAGTACCCGATACTTCTTCTATAAAAAAAATTAAAAAAAAGGAAAAAAGAAACATCTCGGAAACCCTCAATTTGTTGTTTCCCTCTCAAATGTGATTGGATTGTGCAGGCGCCACTGATTGGGACAGCCTATCAGCAATCACTTTCAGCTTTCCGCCAAAGTCAACTCCATGGTCAGATTTAGATAAGAGATGAAACCATGGACGAAACAATGGATGAAGTCCTTGGTTGTGCAGGTCAATCCCGGGAGTATTTTTTTTCCAGGATGGTAGGGGAAGACTCATGAATATTCATTAGGGAAATCATCCCTGATTGGTCTTAACCCCAGTGACGGGTAGGTTTAGGGGCGGGGTTAGGGGTAGGTCATCAGACCAATCAGGGATGACTTCCCTAATGAATATTCATGAGTCTTCCCCTACCATCCTGGGAAAAAAAATATCGCATCCCGAACCGTGGCCCCACCTCGCCAGACTATTTCAATTTTCTGAACAAGTTAATGATAGTTTTCGCTTCAAGTGTTTGGTGTGTTTACCAATGTAAGCACTGTGGCAGTAGTAATGCAATATTTAGAAAATGTACTCTTGTACTCTTGATACTCAAGTACTTTTAAAAACAAGTACTTCAGTACTTTTACTTAAGTAGACATCTGACTGTAGTACTTTTACTTGTACTTGAGTAAAATTTAGCAAGGGGTATCTGTACTTTTACTCAAGTAATGAAGCTGTGTACTCTGTCCGCCTCTGTGTGTTTCCCGAATGCATCGTTAGCCAACTATGTTCGCAATTTCCGTCGTTATCAGCAGTTCAACGAGTCGGTGTTTCCCGGAAACCATCGTTCCAACGAACATTCGCAAACAGCATCTCAGAGTTGTGTGTTTGGAGCGACAGATCTCGACCTGTGGTTAGAAGTTCAATAAATCCTTATCCTATGTTATTTACCATATGTTTGGTATTAATGATACATGGATACTGTTTTTAATATACAGTTTGACTCCCAAACTCAGATCAGAATGCTTTATCTGGACTCAAACTGTACTGGGATGGAGAATATTAAAACAAAGCTGTGATTAATATGACACTGACCTGTTTGTTATTTTAGTATTAATAATGTGTTCATATTTTGAATTAGCCTGTACTGGGAAACGCACCCCTGTGTGATTGGTTCAGGCAGTTAGTGGACGTCCTCAGGCCGTGATCGGTCTGTGTTTACTCACAGAAGGACGCAGGAATCAAGCATTGCAGAAACTGATATTATATTCATATTCATGTTAATCATTCCAATATCCTAATTTCTTAGTGACTGGACAATGTTCATGGCTCTTTATACAGGTAGAGCAGTGTTTTTACTTCACAGACAGCGAATTACAGTCATTGCAATGTGAGCACGACATGACTAACAAATCTCTGCAAAAACACAGAATTTAGCCTATTTTTTTAATCCTCCACATGGAAGCCAATTTCTGCCTTAAAGGAAAAAACATGAATTAAGTGACTTATTTATTTAAAAACAAAACATTTTGTGTAATTTTTTCACGTTATATTTCACAGGCTCTCTCTTTTTTTTAAGGTTAATTATCTTTTTATTTATTTTATTTTTTTAGGACTGCTTCCACCATAGAGTAAAAAAAACAGGGTTTGTACGGGTGCTTAATCCTTGAAAATGCATGAATTTTGATGTTGTGTTTTCAAGGTTTGAAAAGTGCTTACATTTTGAATAAAATGCTTGAAATTGTAACTGTAGTTCTTTCACAACAAATACCCATCTGACTCAATAGTTTGTTTATTAAATGGAGAAATAAAATGTAGCCCTTCAGATACAGAGCGATTTGCGCTACGCTGGCCAGAGCAAAAGTAGGCGGAGTTTTCATTTTGATTTCCGCGCTTGTTTGGATGCCCCGTTTTTATTGGCCGCGCGGGTAATCGTCCCAGAGCGTAGCGGCAAAAGTTGAACTACCGTATATACCCGACTATAAGACAACCCTGAATATAAGACGACCCCCCCACTTTCCAGACTTATTTTGGGGATTTTTGTGGAAAAAATCTGGTTTTAACAGAAAATAATTTTATTTGAAAATTGCAGTGATAATTCATTCTCTCTCTTCCAGCGCGTGCACGCACCTTTCTCTCTCTCTCTCTCTCTCTCTCTCTTGCTCTGCGTCGCGCGCGCTCCTCTCTCTCTCTCTCTCTCTCTCTCTCTCTCTCTTGCTCTGCGTCGCGCGCGAACCTCTCTCTCTCTCTCTCTCTCTCTCTCTCTCTCTCTCGCTCTGCATCACGCGCGCGCACATCTTTTTCTCTCTCTCTCTCGCTCGCTCTGCGTGTCGCATGGCAGAGAGAAGCAGCGTTTTAATTCAGTTAAACACATATATTATGTTGCTTCTCTAATTTTACATGCAAGTATAGCCGAAATCATTTGTCTTAATGGGTCGCGTTTCAGTCACTATTTCATATTAATTCCGTTGTTCTTTCTCCCTTTCCCCCCGTGATTTTGTCTATATCGCGAATATAAGACGACCCCCCATTTTTCAGCCTTTTTTTAGGACAAAAACCTCGTCTTATATTCGGGTATATACGGTATTTTTAACTTTGACCGCGACGTGCGCGCAAGCTCGCCAATGCTGCGCTCTGCTTTGGTCGACGCAGCAACAAAACGTCCTCACGCGGCGCAAGCCATTGAAATAACTTTTTTCAGTTACTTTTTTTAATAACGTTTTACAGCCTGAAAATCACATTATCTGGTTAGCAAAATTTGGACATTAATATTAGAAAAAGTATTATTCATAGGCATTATCTACTTAGTGATACATTTTGAAAAATAAAACTTGTGATTTGCTTAAATATCTGATTATGAAACAATTTTGGCTGTTTATAGCATTATCTCTTTTAATGTGACAAAAACACTAAATAATAATGTTGACTATTGGGTATGCAATTTACGGTGGTTTAAGGTGCTGGAAAAAGCTTTAAAATGGACCTTGAAAAGTGCTTGAATTTGACCTTGGAATAGATGTACGAACCCTGAATTTCCCGGATTTCTCAGGACACACCTTCTTGGTGACATCACGCACGTCGTTAAAGATGGCGAGCAATGATTGGTTGGGAATCAACGTGCAGACTGACATGTTTCTTGTCCACGACACAACAAGAATTTAGGAGTCAAAATTAGAGGTCGACCGATAGTGGGTTTTACCGATAACGATAGCTAGGTTGGGCCATACTTGCTGATAACCGATTAATCAACCGATAGTTTTTAAAATTGATACTGGATAAAAACAAATATAACACTCCAAGTAAAACAGTGATGAACTTTATTATTAAAAAAAATAATATAAACTATATATATAAAAATAAAACTGTATTGAACCATGAAAACATGCTAAATGAAATAAATATATAAATATGAATAAATATTGAAGTCAATAAAAGACATTCATTCAAACTGAAACAAAAAGTAATACTCTAAATAACAAATAAAACCAGTTACATTCAAAATGTAACTGTTAAACTGTTCTTTTTCAAGCCAACTTAATGAATAAAAAAGTAACAAAATTTGATCGGTATAATATTTGAGCAATACAACTGCACCTTGATCATTCATGTTAGTTTGATAGTGCATTAACTATGGTTAACAAATAAAAACCTTAATTTAAATTTATATATTGTACTTAATATAAATTAGTACATGTTAATTAACAAATAATGAACAATCCTTATACAGCAGTTATTAACCTTAGTTAATGTTACATATGGAATTTTATTGTAAGTGTTATCATTCATATTCCAAACAGTCATGCTTAAAGATGGCCAACTTTAAATATCTACAACGCCAGAGCATTGCAATGACATAAATATTACATGTATAGTCTCACACGTTTGCTTCTATTTTATAAACACTTGATGATTATCAAATCAAAATAACAAAATATGTATTAAAGTGATGATGAAAAAATAACCGAAATCGAATGCTTTTCTGATTTGTTTATATGTTTCTGTCAGCTGTATGAACATAGTTTGCTATTTTACGTCTCTAGCTTTAAATATGCAACTTCTCTGCATATTTAATGCATAAAAGTGACCAGCTGGATATAAACTAATGCAAATAGATGGTAACAATTGTGACATTAAACATTCGGGTCGGACTTACGTTTATTTTTGTCAGTGTTTTAACCGCTTGAGGTACTAACGTTACTAATGTTAGCGTCCTCTCAGCCTTGAAGGCAAACAAACATACTGTTGTGCTGTTCTTTCTCTACTAATGCAGCATTTAGTCAACAAATGAATCACTTTATAATGATATGACAAAATGTACTGTATACATACCTTTTAGCTGTCAGTGCTTTAAACGCGCATCTGATGTCAGCGCTCTCCGCGCAGCATGTGCTCTCACTGCAGCACGCAGCATCACGTGTCGAAATGAACAACACGAGGCATCAGCGATAGTTTTTATTACACCTCTAGAGGCCGCTCTTGTACTGCATGATGCCAACAGACCCTTCTCAGCTCTCTCTTACTGTGTAATGAATGACAGCGCGCGCTTCTCAGCCCTCCAGCAACGGACGCAACCAGGAAAAAACTATCGGTATGTATTTTTGCCGATAACGATAGTTCCACCAATCAACTATCGGTGCCGATTAATCGGCAAAACCGATGAATCGGTCGACCTCTAGTCAAAATCACATAATCTGAACCCTAGCTGCACAATTAATTATCGAAATTATTAAAATTATCGAAATATCGCAAATGTATATATCGCGATATGCAAATCACAATAGCTTGCAGTAACTGGGGTCATGAACAGTAGACAAAGAGAAAATCACTCGCTGCTCTCGGCTGAATAACTTTTGTAGCTTTAATAATATATATTTAATTCATACAGTGAAAACTAAGCAGTGTTTTATTTTTACATTTGATTATTCAGTTTGTGTTGTTAAATAACCCTAATGTAGGATAACCTGAACCCCGAGGTTTACACTGATGTTAAATTAACACTTCTTATATACAGTAAAACACTGATGTTCACTGTCAGAAGTTTAGGGATGCTTTCTTGACACAAAAAGAATGTGAAACACGCATGTAGGTCATATAATTTTAAATATATTTTAAAGACAGTTTATTTTTCACTCTTCAATAAGCATTATTGAATATCGCATTATTTAATGAGTTATCGCAATTTTCTTCAAAACTTTCCTCAAAATTCTTCAAAAAAGCTTTTCTACTCTACAGGCAGAAACAGGAGTCGATGCGCTCCTGCACTGAAGCTCTGCTCTCCTCTTCATAACACACACTCTCCTCTTCATAACACACACTCATATATGGAGAGAGTGTGATAAAAAGCTGTTAAGGCAATTTCCTTCTCAGTGGATCAAAACTAATAAGTGTTGCTGTGAGTAAATCTTCAAGGATTATTCCTCAAGGAAATCTAGAATGGAAAACTGTTTTGCTGTGGTGTTTCAGGAGCTTTAGTGACGGAGCGCCTTCATTGCATTACATGTCCGAGGTTGCACCGCCTATTGATTTTCCT
>CM040830.1:37090065-37137565 GCA_022828995.1 Vimba vimba | reverse complement strand
GCTGACTCCGACCACATGCTGTTCTGATTGGCTGACTCCACCCATACGCTGTTCTGATTGGCTGACTCCGCCCACATGCTGTTCTGACTGGCTGACTCCACCCATACGCTGTTCTGATTGGCTGACTCTACCCATACGCTGTTCTGATTGGCTGACTCCGCCCACACGCTGTTCTGATCGGCTGACTCCGCCCACACACTGTTCTGATTGGCTGACTCCACCCATACGCTGTTCTGATTGGCTGACTCTACCCATACGCTGTTCTGATTGGCTGACTCCGCCCACACGCTGTTCTGATCGGCTGACTCCGCCCACACACTGTTCTGATTGGCTGACTCCGCCCACACGCTGTTCTGATTGGCTGACTCCACCCATACACTGTTCTGATTGGCTGATTCCGCCCACACACTGTTCTGATTGTCTGACTCCGCCCACACGCTGTTCTGATTGGCTGCGGGTTTTGATTGATTTTTACGCATCTCGCAGTCGCGTCTAGTGTGGACAGACAAATTATTTGTCGCTGGAATCTTATCGCATCGCGTCTGGTTTGGACACGGTGTCACAGTCCAGCTTGAGTAAGGTCAGTGATGGTTCATTTGTGTTGTAAAAAAGTTATTAATTTAGTTAATTTATATCTACAGCCGGTCTAGAGAAAACCGTGATGTCATCGTCCAGCTCAGTTCAGTTCTCATATAATGGTGTCAATGCAGGCAGATCAAAAATATTGTCGAATATTAAATTAAATGTCCCCAAAGATGAAAAAAGGCGACAGTGTCGAACAACCAAAACTCCATCAGGGACAAAATGGAAATAAAAAACCTTGGGAGAACCCAGACTCAGTTCCTCAGTTCTCCTCAGGCCAACGAGCGAACAGTGTGTGATTATGATTCAGGCAGCATTACAGGTCAGAGGTCAGATTGGATTGAACAATCAGAATATTATCCAGTTCAGTGGTGAAGATTGGAGTCATCACGCCGTTTGTTTGTTGAGCTCGTCTGAACGGACGGCGATGTCTCAGGTGAGCGAGTCTGACAGAGTGCTCTTTTCTACAGACACACTGAATGTCGGCTCAATAAGGGCCGTTCATGGAGATTGACGGGCGAGCGATTGTGTGTTTGATGGAGAGAGGCTGCTGGGATATGTGGAGTTCAGTCTGGCCAGGTCGCCGTGACTGACTGATAGCGTTTAGGTTTAATATGTGTGCCAGAGAGAGTTGCTAATGCTCAAGACAGCTTATGTATATTTTACGACGCGGGGCAGAATCCGGCCGATGCAGAGTGAAGTTGGAGGATGTGAACGTGTGAATGTCAATCACTTCAGCAGATGAACTGCAGTAAAGCTTACTCTGCAGACATGATGTGAAAGCATTTTTGCTAAAGGTGAAGTGTTTGATTTCAAGGTCTAAAGTCTGTCTGTCATTCTGTCGTTCTGTCTAGTGATCTGTGTCCTATCCATCCATCAGTGAGTTGAGTTGACATAAAAAGTAGCAAAACTTCTTTTAAGGATAACACAAGAAAGTTGCATTAACTTATTTCCATTGTGGTCCTTTTAACGAGACATTTTCATGAAAATAAATAAAGATATATATATCCATATCTATTAACCATCATATCTAATAAACAATCTCTCCACTCTTTTACTAAAACCAACATTATCCATTAAAACCTTAATGTCCAATGGCAACTTATTCCACTCCTGCGCTCCTGTATATCCGAACGTCCTATTACTATAAACTCTTGCACTTACACAGATCGAATCCATAATACTGTCTAGTGTCTGTCCATGTCTTACATTAACCCGAGAGAAATATGAGTTACAATACACTGTCATTCTAAAATAATCATTCTGTCTGTCTGTTAATCTATCGTTCCGTCTAGTCATCTGTGTTCTATCTATCTATCTATCTATCTATCTATCTATCTATCTATCTATCTATCTATCTATCTATCTATCTATCTATCTATCTATCTATCTATCTATCGTCCGTCTAGTTATCTGTGATCTATCTATCTATCTATCTGTCTATCTGTCTATCTATCTATCTGTCTATCTATCTATCTATCTATCTATCTATCTATCTATCTATCTATCTATCTATCTATCTATCTATCTATCTATCTATCTATCTATCTATCTATCTATCTATCTATCTATCTATCCATCTATCTATCGTCCGTCTAGTTATCTGTGTTCTATCTATCTATCTATCTGTCTGTCTGTCATTCTATCATTCCGTCTAGTCATCTGTTTTCCGTCCGTCTGTCTGTCTATCTATCATTCTACCGATCTGTCCATCCATCCCAAAAAGCATTCTCTATTCCCTTGTTGTTCAGACAGAGATTGAGCTCTCAGAAGAGGAGTGACATTCATATTCCGCTGCGGTGTGAATGCGCCCTATAAGACCAGGTACGTGTATTAAGCAAATTAAAAGGATCAATTTTGATTTCACGTTGACTTTAACAGTTAAAAAAATGACGCTCTTCACTTCTGTGTGTCTGTCATTCTCTCTCTCACTCATGGACCTGTTCAAAAATGGTACCATTCATTCTCCGGTCCTTTTGTGCATCAGGAAAATGACATTGGAGGTATCTCCAAAATCCCTTTCACAGCAAGATAATACCTTATTGGAAATTCATACGCTGAATTTCCGTGCCTTCGTGGTATCTGAATATAGGCAGAACAGCATGAATAGTCAAGCGCATGAATGTGTGACAGCTGCGGGTGCGTATTCTTCTCTGAGGAGGGGGAACTCGCCCCGGTGCAAAAGTCAGACAAAAGAAACCTTTTACTCAACATCGGTGGCGTCTATTCAGCGGGAGCTAAACCTGGAAGTGTGATGAGCCTGTGGCCCACCGTGTTGCTCTCCTGTGGAGCGTATGAATCTTTAATTGCAGCGGTTTCGTTGAGCCGAGAGCATTAAGATCTGCAAACTCAGTGCTGGTCTGATGGGTGCCACTCAACGCCACACCCATCGCATTAAAGGGACCGTTCACCCACAAATGATTAGCCCATGATTTACTCACCCTCAAGCCATTCTTGGTGTATATGTGACCCTGGACCACAAAACCAGTCACATGGGTCAATTTTTTGGAATTGAATAAAGCTGAATAAATAAGCTTTCCATTGATGTGTGGTTTGTTAGGATAGGACAATATTTGGCCGATATACAACTATTGAAAATCTGGAATCTGAGGATGCAAAAAAATCAAAACATTGAGAAAATCTCCTTTAAAATTGTTTATTTATGTTCACGATAGTGCAGCATTCACTCACAAAAATACATGTTTTAAATATTTACGGTAGGAAATTTACAAAATATCTTCATGGAACATGATCTTTACTTAATATCCTAATGATTTTTGGCATAAAAGAAAAATCGATAATTTTGACCCATACAATGGATATTGCCACAAATATACCCGTGCGACTCGAGACTTGGTTTTGTGATCCAGGGTTTCTTTCAGACGAATACAATCGGAGTTTTATTAAAAAATGTCCTGGCTCTTCCAAGCTCTATAATGGCAGTGAATGGCCTTCTGAAGTGAAGCGATGCGTTCGTGTAAGAAAAATATCCATATCGACTAAAATAACTAGCTTCCGGCAGACAGCCGTACGCATTAATTTACACCAAAAGAGAAACACTTGAACACACACATCGCTTCAGAAGGCCTTTATTAACCCCTGGAGAGCCGCTTCGAGCACTTTAATCATGAATAGATGCGCTTTGATGGACTTCCAAAGACATACAGCCATTCACTGCCATCATAAAGCTTGGAAGAGCCAGGACAATTTTTTATATAACTCCGATTGTATTCGTCTGAAAGAAAAATGTCATATACACCAGGGCTGCACAATATATCGAAATATCGCAAATGCATATATTGGAATCGCGATATTAACACAGTTTTAACACAGAGAAAATCACTCACTTTTGTCATAACTTTTGTAGCTTTAATAAGAATCAGTATATATTTAATTCATACAGTGAAAACTAAGCAGTGTTTATTTTTACATTTGATTATTCAGTTTGTGTTGTTAAATAACCCTAATGTAGGATAACCTGAACCCAGTGGTTTACACTGATGTTAAAATAACACTTCTTATATACAGTAAAACACTGATGTTCACTGTCAGAAGTTTAGGGATGTTTTCTTGTCACAAAAAGAATGTGAAACACGCATGTAGGTTATATAATTTTAAATATATTTTAAAGATAATTTAAGTTTATTTTACACACTTTAAGCATTATTGAATACCGCATTATTTAATGAGTTATCGCATTTCTCTTCAATATCGTGCAGCCCTAATATACACCTAGAATGGCTTCAGGGTGAGTAAACCATGGGCTAATTTTAATTTTTGGGTGAACTATCCCTTTAAACCTCGACTCCTGCCTCCCACTTTTCCTCACCATGGAAACCCGTCTCTAAGGGCGCGAGAGGCTAAAGGAAAGCTTCTTTATAAAGGACATTCTCCTGGACAACTTCAATGTCACTGAAGCAAAGCTAGACGGGTGCACAAGTAAATCAGTGGAGCAGAACGCCACACCAACAGCATCGACAAAGAGCAGAATCCATCAGGAGACTTTAAGCCGGCACAAAACCCCCATCCACCCCTGGACCGGTGGATAAACTCATATCCGAACCACCCGAGGACAGTTTCTGAAGATGGAGGTCGAGGCCGTGCCACTGCTGATCTCTTAAGACTATCTTTTTGATCTTCTATCAAATAGGAGGACTAATCTTACAGACTCTGTCAAGAACATGTCCAGGTCATATTTCACCAACAAAACTAACAGAAAGAAATGTGAAATCTTTGACAACATGATCCTATTTCAGGATCCTTCAGCATTTAAATGTTCATGACAGTTAAACATTTTCCCCACACAATCTCATTAACATAATGCAAAGAAATTAAATGCAAACTGTTTTTTATTTTATTTATTATTTACATACTATTATAATATTTATTGGTATTTTGAATTAGCTTTAAGTTTTATTAAATTTGTTTTCGTTAATTCAATTTAGCTTTAATCTATCCAAAAATGCCCCTAAAATAATATACAAATATGAAATATATTAAAATGCAATGATGACACTATAATTTCACAATGCAAAAAATTGTAACATTTTAATAATATATTAAAACGTCTATTTATAGTTATAATAGTTAACTAATATGCATAAGTTAACATGAACTGACTATGATAAATATATATTTTTTTACAGCATTTATTAGCCTTTGTTAATAATGGTTAATAAAAATATTAATTTTAGTTCACAGTGCATTAACTCATCAGATAAAACTTTTGATTTTTAAAAAGGTATTAGTAAATGTTGAGATTGACATTATCTGAGATTAATAAAATCTGTAGAAGAATTGTTCATTGTTAGTTCATGTTAACTAATGTATTAAACTAATGTTAACAAATTGTAAAGTGTTAAGGCCATTGCACACTGAGTCCGAAATTCGCATCCGAAATTTTCGCACGTTAAAAAATAAATACGACCTCACGTTATGTCAATCACGCTTGTACACTGCCTCCGAAACTTTCGTCCGTCAAAAAAAAATTCGGATCAGGTTCGATTTTCTGCGTTTTTCGCATCCGTAGCAAGCATTTTGAATGGTGTTTTCACTATTCAGAGCCACCGTACAAGCGAACGACAAAACCCATGTATTATTTGGGTATAAAATATAACCTGTATACAGCTGTTCTGTCTGCCCAGCGCTTCCGCCGGCCGTGTGTGTGTGTGTTTGTGTGTGTGTGCGTGCGTGTGCCAGTCTCTGTTCAGGATCGATTGGTTCACGGAAATTGGTGGTCTTCTTTTTAATGTGGCTCCAGTATCGCTTGCAAAGCTTCAAACTGTTCCACTGACATTCTGAGGTAAATTTTAAATCGCTCGGGATAATTTCGCAAATCCTTGATAAGGAGGTGAAACTCCTTCCTCTCGGCGCAATCTCAGGATTGGATGGACCCCTTTATTTCCTCTTTCTTTTTCTCTTTTTAGAAGGAGGGCAACAAAATCATCCTCACTGCTTGACGAATCAATTAAGTATTTTTGCGTTTTTTTCGCAAAGGTTTAATAAATACGCATCGGACTCAGTGTGCAAGGTTTCTGTGCGTGACGAATTTTAAGGCTGACGAACACGAAAAAACGCATGCGAAAATTTCGGACTCAGTGTGCAATGGCCTTTACCCCCAAAAAATCTTAGTGGTCTTAAAATGAGCTTCATTATTTTTAATGCAAACTATGATTAGTGCAAAAAGTGATGTGAAGGCAGGCATCATTATTACTCAAGCACTTTTAAAGGGGTGGTATAATGCCCTTTTCACAAGATGTAAAATAAGTCTCTGATGTCCCCAGAGTGTGTGTGTGAAGTTTTAGCTCAAAATACCCCACAGATATTTTTATATCGCATGTTAAAATTGTCACTTTTTGAGGGTGAGCAAAAACGCACAGTTTTTGTGTGTGTTCCTTTAAATGCAAATGAGCTGCTGCTCCCGGAAGAGGGGGCGGAGCTTCAACAGCTCATGTCCCTTTACCTCACACACACACACACACTGTAAATTTCAAAAACTTTTAGCTTTTTATGTTCAAACCGGAGTCAGACAATGATGGAGAGACTCAAGAAGAAGTGACAACATGTAGAAGCAACAGGACATTTCTGAATGGTTAGTTGATGAATTTATGAAGCTGATGTGTAGTTATCTTCTAGCCATTGATTAGCATATTCTGTCATGATAATCTATAAATCATGTTCAGGGGGCGGGGTTTATGTAAATTCTAGGGTTGGTGATGTCACTAACCCGGGAGGAATGTGGTGTAGTCTCTACCAGCCGTTTGTTGTAGTCCTTAAAAAGCGATTTCTTTAAACGCAAATATCTCCCTTTGCTTTAAACCCTTGCCCAGTCAGTAACCTGCGAAAACACTCCAGCATCCGTGAGATTCGTTTTTTTTAAAAATCATTAATATTTCCTGTTGCCTTTGAGGTGAAACGTGACCTTGACATGTTTTCCCGAGATTCGCCCAGAGAACCGGCTCTCGGATCGTGTTCTGTCGTATGCGTGTGCATCTTCCTCTCACATTACGGACGTGTTGATGTTTACAGCGAGAAGACGACACTGTGGGAGTGCATCACCATGGAGTTCTCATTACGCATTCACAGGCCAGACTCAAAAGAGAAGCTAAATTTGGCGAGATCTGGCCCATGTGCTTCTCACAGGCCTGATAATGAATGCGTCTCCAGCCTTTCATGTAATCAGACACTTATGAAAAGTCTACATGCTGGCGGGGCTTTGATATATCACATTGTTCCCGGACTCCACAGGGCTCTGCCGTCCTCCCGCTTTAACACTACTGTTGTTTTCCGTCGCACGTGTCGTTGACATGAACACCATCATTTGTCTCGAGTCATGAAACATATTGTGGTGTTCTTTACATTTTGATTTAGTGATGCTTAATAAGGTTATGTATTCCAATTTTGAATCTTACAATAAGGTGCATTAGTTAACTACCTTAGTTAACACTTCTTTAGCATTTATTAATCTTTTATAGTTCATATTCATTTCAACATTTACTAATACGTTATTAAAATCAAAGGTTGTATTTGTTAACATTAGTTAATGCACTGTGAACTAACAATGAATGAACAGCTGTATTTTTTATTAATTAACATTAATAAAGATTAACCAATACTGTGACAAATGTATCGCTCATTGTTAGTTAATACATTAACTAATGTTAACTAATGATGAACCTTATTGTAAAGTGTTACCTATAATTTTTATACATGCAATTTTATTTTTAATTTTAATTGTATTCCACATTTAAATATTTAGTGACGCTTAATAAGCTTATGCATTCCACTTCTGAATGCATTTTATTTTATTTAAATTTTGGTATTTTTATACATTTTTTTTTTTTTTTTATTCATTAAGTGTATTCAACATTTAAATATATTTTAGTTCGTTATGCATTACATTTTTAAATCAGTTTATTACTGGTCTTTGCTAAGTCAAGCATAAGTATAACTATTGCTCACAGTTAATTTACTAAAGTATTAGACGCCATTTCTCAACTTGCGGACATGAATGATCCCTCATATCACCTGGTTTGTTAAATCGAGATGTACTTTTAGTTTTCTAAGCTATTGGACGTGTGATTTTTCCCTGGTAAGAGATATAACAGCAATAGATTTGCATTGAATGAATCTCACAGATTTGCATTTACAAAGCAACATGATCCCATAAATTTCAATCAAAGCCACTCGAAGGCAATCCTGCAAACTTAGCAGAAAGAAAGCGTACTAACCATTTGTTTTGAACAGATGTCGATTGAGAAGAGGCTGAATAAAGCACTTTTATGAGGAAATAGCTTATCATTTAATCAGCTAATTTTGTCATGCTAATCAAACATGTCAGCTAATTTTAATCAGCTAATCAAACATGTTTGCTCTTAAAAATTCGCGCCTCCCTTTCCTTGATTTAAATAGGTGTAATTGGCCAAATTAAGTTATTTTAGCGGTCAGCAACTTTCCTATAATCATTGGCATGTCTCACTCCGAGCCTGAAGGGTTTCGTACACTATTGCCCATGCGTTCACGTTCACCTCAGATAACTAGCCATGATGGCAAAGAGCATCGTGTTTCTCGTTCATCATGAATATTAGGTGATTTATGTTCTAATTCCATTTATGTTTAGGCTTTTTTCCCTCCAAAATGCAAGAAAACGGATTGCAACATGGAGCAAAAGTTGCTGGCAGTGTGAACGCAGGTTTGGTTTTGCACGGGCGAACACTACGTTTATTTTCCTCAGCGAGTATAAAAATCGAATTAATTCCTGTCTTTGCTTAGTGATTACTTCAGGATTTCCCTCGGTGGGTTTGCACTTGGCAGGGGTTTTCTGAGTGAACGGGGGAGTCATTAAAAGAAGTTAATTAACTAATAAGAGGCTTGGGTTTTGCGTCATTGCTACCGCTGCACACGTTCTCTTGCCACATCGTTACCACTTCAAGATCCAGAAAGCCCTAAACGATGACAAATACTCTCCTTTCCCCGTGTCCCCGATGTTATAACCCAGCCACAAAACAGCTTATGTTCGGCTAGCCATTAAAGAAGCGGAGCAGAACTCAAACCACCAGTGCATTTCCCACAGTGCAATAAGATCCACACTAAAGATCTCATGTTGAAATGCTCTGTGAAAACGCTTTCAGTGCTCAAACCCCACAAGGTATTTTAATAGGATGATTAATTAATGAGTCGGAATAAAATAAGGAACAATCACTTTTTTTTAGAATCACTGATCCATTTATTAGAAGACACTTTTAATACATTTATTAGGTTTTAACCTCCTGTGGTAAAAATCCAATTTTTAATGTTGTTTATGTGTCTATGTGGTGTTTTTAATACGCTTTAAGACAAACCATGTGTAAATTCATAAGTCGACTCCATTGCTGAGTATTTCCTCCTTAAAACTGCAGTGAACCAAAGACAGTCTCAAAAACACGCTTTGAAATCGCTGGTGTTTCTGACGTCACAAACTACCTTGTAACCAATCAGATCAACGTGTGATCGTCAACCAGTGGATCTCTGAGCTGAGTGAGTGAGTGGAGGCAGGGCTCATTTGCATATTCATAGAACCGCGCATACTAAATGAGGCAAGGGTGTCGAGTTACATTCAAGATATTTTAAAGCATGAAGAATTTTTTTTTCCTTTTTTTTCTGTGTTTTTGTTTTTAAATATGTGATTTTGGTGATCAAAGATGAGTTTTAAGGGATGAAATTATTGACTACAGGGGCACTTAATACCATAGAAATACATAATAGGAAAAACAGTAATACAATGTTTGTTTTTCTTTTTTTTTACAGATTTTTTTTATTTAGTTATTTAATATTTAAAATGTATATTTAGTCATTTTTTTATTGTTGTGTTTCCCATTTTGGAATTAATGTATTAATTCAGTTTAGTTTTTTCCACTTTTTATATATATATTTTTGTTATGCATTACATTTAACAAGAAATCTAATATTCAGAATTTTATTTTATTATTTTATTTTATTTTTTTTGTTCTTATGTTTTTAGCGATATATTCAATTTTGAAAATAGTCAATTTTGCATTTTTATGCATATAATTTATTCCACTTTTTAATTACATTTTACAAAACATGGCAATACAAAGTTGTTTTTCAACTCTAGCACCATGAAGTACTTTGCAATATGATATTAATAACTGGGTATAATATAATATAATATAATCAACATATAATCTTCAGAACCATGTTGTATATCAAGTCTCATGGTTTACTGATGGCATCTAGTGTCTGCGAACAATAGTAAATGTCTTATTCTTTGAATGTCAGTAGTATCACACTAACTCACCGTTGTCGCTGGCCAGCTGAAAGTATCCGTCCACTAGTGAAGCTCCGTTGTTGAAATGTTGGGTCATGTGATCGAGCCAGTTCGCCTCCAGCGTGCAGATGCCCTCGCCCTGCGGTTGCACTCGTAGAGGCACTTTAACCGTGTAGTACTTAAACTGACCCTCACGGCGACCCGGGTAGTTAAACAATCCGAAGAGCTCGGCACCTGTGGACATGGCAAACATCGATTTCGTTTAATGGCAGAGAAAAGTGGGAATGGACATTCAGTCTAAAGGTCCTAAGAGTCCGAAAGTCTCGTCTGAAATTTTTGCACGCATCCGTAGCATTTTAAAAGGTGTTTTGATAATTGAGAGCCACCGTACAAGCGAACGCCAAAATCCAGAACTGTTCAGGATCAATTGGTCTTCTTTTAGCCACTGAAATCCTGAAGTAAACTTTGAATCTCTCAGGATAATCCCGAAGCGAACTCTCCTTCCGCTCTACGCAATCTCAGGATTGGATGGACCCAATATTTCCTCTTTATTTCCCTCTTTTTAAGAAGAGAGAGGACTACAAAATCATCCTCACTGCCTGACGACTCCTTTTTGAATTGTTTTGCAAATATTTTAGAACGGCTTAATTAATTAATACGCATCGGACTCAGTGTGCAAGGACCTCAAGCCAGTACTAACCATCATAACCCAGACTTAAGGTCAGTCCGAAATTTTCGTATACGTTTTTTTGTATCCATCATCCTAAAAACTCGTCACGCACAGAAACCTTGCACACTGAGTAATTAAGTATTCATTAATCTGTTGCGAAAAAATGTGCAAAACAATTCAAAAAGGAGTCGTCAGGCAGTGAGGATGATTTTGTAGTCCTCTCTCTTCTTAAAGAGGGAAATAAAGAGGAAATATTGGGTCCATCCAATCCTGAGATTGCGTAGAGCGGAAGGAGAGTTCGCTTCGGGATTATCCCGAGAGATTCAAAGTTTACTTAAGGATTTCAGTGGCTAAAAGAAGACCAATTGATCCTGAACAGTTCTGGATTTTGGCGTTCGCTTGTACGGTGGCTCTGAATTGTCAAAACACATCTTAAAATGCTACAGATGCAAAAAACGCAGAAAATTGGACTCAATCTGAATTTTTTTTATGACGGACGGAAGTTTCGGAGGCAGTGTGTAAAAGTGATTGACACAACATGAGGTCGTATTTATTTTTTAACGTTCAAAAATTTCGAACGAGAATTTTAGACTCAGTGTGGAAGGACCTTTACTCCTAAATGAAATTAGTTTAATGGCAGAGAAAAGTAGTAATGGCCATCCAGTCTAAGGGCCCTTTCACACCTGCCTTGTTTGGTCCGGATTTTCTGACTTTTCAGTTTGATCCGAATCAAAATTACAGATGTGAACCCTCCCCCAGACCACGGTCCGGACCAAACAGACGACATTTGGTCAGACGAAAAGCGCTAGTCTCGGTCCGGATCAAACTGAACAACGGTTTGGTTCGTTTCTAGTGTGAACGCATTTTCTGTTTGGTTCAGACTTTCAGACCATTTACATGAAGAGCCGGATGTTCCCGCAGGATTGCTCACTCTTCTCCTCCTTTCCTGCTGGCGACGATAAAATGTTCGCAGAACGAGGATGTTAATTTGGTGAATGTGAACTAGCCTCGAGTATAGCTGGTGCTGCAGGGAGTAATGCCGTAATAATAGTGGCAACGATATGCGTCTGTTCATTCATTCTTGTCAAAGTTTCTTTATTTTATTTCATTCTTGTCAAAGTTTCCCACTGAATTGACAACACGCTGACGTCAGACGCACGCCCGTTTACAAAATAATCAATGTCAAGATGTAGCCGACATTGAAGGCGCGTTTCCATTACAGATTTGCGCAAAACTTTTGCAATTTTTTTTCTACATTTTGATAATCGACTAAATGATCGATTTGATGATCGACTAAAACTACATTTTTTCCTCTTGCGATAAGTCATTCCAAGAATCATGGCAACGGACGTTGGGAGGTTTATACTGTATATATCCCAGCCGCCGCACTGGCCATTATTATTATTAATGGAAGGAGATGTGTGTGTGTTATCCAATCATTAATGGTAAGGAACGACCCTTATACTGAGAGCGGCACATATGAGGAGTTTCTGGGTGTTTCTCCCTCATTTCTGCTTCGAGGTCTTGATTGTGGCATTTATTTGAGGTTTAGAATCCATTATTCCTGTAATTCTTTTGTCTTTTATGAATTTAATAAAGAGCTCCGTCTCGTATTCTGTCCAAACACACCGCGTCATCTACGTCAGGTGACCTGTAAATGCACAAAAACTGTTTCCATTGCAGTTTTGCGAAATATTTATTTTTCGATTTGCCTGAAAAACCTCCTCATGCGAGCGGAAAAACGTTCTTGCGATAAATGAAATTGACGTGTTTCCATCGGGCGTATTTTCAATTCGCAATTTCAATTTGCGCAATTTGAAGGGTAATGGAAACGCAGCTATTGATGATGACGACAGGACGCAAGTATGTCATGTAAAGTGTTTAGTGCGCTCGCATAATTGCAATGTGAAACCAAACCAAAACTAACCGAATGTATAAAATGTATCAAAACGTGAACTTTGGTCCGGACCTTGGTGCGAAAACGCCCTAAGCCAGCACTAACCATCATAACCCGGACTCAAGCTGGTCCTGTCAGGGTTATGAGATTCCTTGCTTTGTGAACTGCGGGTTCCTTCACTGTTGCCCTTCACATGCACTTAATTAATTAGCTTGTAGATGGACTAATTAGCTGGTGTCCTGGTCTAGCGGAGGTGAGTAATTAGGGAAATTAGCTGATGTAGTGGCAATCTCGAACGAGTATTTAGGACTGTCGTTTCTCACTAGACCAGCCCCACACTTGGGAGAATTGACCATCCGTTCTCCTCAATGAGATTACATTTGGCTGGAAAACAAAACGCTGTGCCTCAGAGAGAAAGAGAGTGGACCTAATGGATCACGATAGTCCAAGATGAATTTGTTTGTGTGTTTGGCTTACCCCCCTAAAACCTCCCCATTTTCAGAACTAATGGGAAATTGACCAAAAAGATAAATATGGATGCACTTTTGTTCTGGCAGCGATCATTTAGATTGCCTCTGACTGCATTGAGTCATTAGCCTCGTCTGACGGGACCAAGCAAAGCGAATGAGAGAGAGAACGATCTGAATGGATCTCTGAGCCACATGCACTTACTGCACAAATCTCAGCAAGAACTAATCATTATTTGTTGTTTTACTTCAGCTCGGGGACAGCAGGTTCTTCAGTTAGCCTTCCTGTAAACTCATTTCCTCTAATGTCCACAGCACATGTGCATCGCTTTAGTACAAACTGATTTTTAGTTTATTTTCACCTTTTTATAGATGAGAGAAATAAGGATGCAAAAAAAAAGAAGGCTGACTTATTGCAAAATAAAAAGATTTATAATTTAAATGGGTTTTTTTGTAATGTTATTTTCATGACAGTTGTTTACCTTTCCCTCTCATTTTTTTTTTTTTTTTTACTGCATTGCAAAACATTTATAATTACATATTTAAAATGTAAAGTATTTATACACTACTATTCATTGGGGTCGGTTTCCTTTTGTTTTTGAAAGAGTCTCTTCCGCTCACTAAGGCTGCACTTATTTGATCAAAAATACATTAAAAATTGTGAAATATTATTACAATTTAAAATAGCAGTTTTCTATGTGAATATATAGTAAAGTGTAATTTATTCCTGTGATTAAAGCTGAATTTTTTAGCATCATTACTCCAGTCTTCAGTGTCACATGATCCTTCAGAAATCACTCTAATATGATGATTTGATGCTCAAGAAACATTTATGATTATTATCAGTGTTGAAAACAGTTGTGCAGCTTCAGATTTATGTGGAAACCGTGATGCATTTTATTTTTCAGGATTCTCTGATGAATAGAAAGTTCAGCATTTATTTGATTTTTTGGTCACTTTTGATCAATTTAATGCGTCCTTTCTGTATTAACTTTTAAAACAAAATTGTACTGACCCCCAAACGTTAGAACAGTAGCTTAAATCATAATAGTATTTATTGGACTGACATTAATTAGTATGCTTATTAATTAATTATTATTTGTATTTACTTAAATCATTGCATTGCAGTATGTGTTAGATAAAAATTCAGGGTTTAGTATTTTCCCAGTAATTTTTACAGTTGAAAAGTTGCATTACAATAATGATAAATTGGGGAGAGAAATGTTTAATTGTAATAAAAGTAATTAAGCATTAAGTAAGTAATTTCTTGGTGACAGTGAATGTTTTAATGAAACCTGAATACTAACTGGCTGCCATTGCAGCTCTAAATACAGTCTGTGTATGTGAAGAAAGTAATGCTATGAACGCCAGTGTCTCTGTGACATTGGCTAACTTACAGAGGGACTCGGTAAAGCGTTGGATGTTTAGTGCAGAAACAAGCACACAAACGACCCCTCCAAGCTCTATATGATCCCTCTTAACCCTTTCGACAAGGTCAAACTCGTTGGATATCTGCGGTTAGCACTGCCAAGGAACGTGACATGCCATCAAGCGTTTGCCTAATCCGCACTTGAATTGCATCATATCAACACCCAAACACATCCCCAAAAAGTCCTGACCTCCGTCGTCTACAGAGGAGCTGATAACTATGGAAATATTCGGATGTGGATTGCATCCCACCGGCTGATTGTGAAGGTCCCGGATATAAATAGATGCTTTAGAACTCAAAGAAACAAATTCTCGAAAAACTTTCGCTCGTCAGATTTTAGCATTTGCACTGAATTCCCTTAAATAATCATCACTATTAATTTTTAATAGAATATGACTATTAATTAATAGAATATTTTAACTCTAAAATATGTCAGTTGTACCTGTTCTGTGCCTTTTTTTTGGTTAACTACCTTACTTCACTTTAACCCTTGCATTTTACTGCAATGCATTGTTGTATTTCAAATCTTTAACTTTCTTTTACAGTGAAAATATAATGCAAAACCAGAAATTCCCTTGGGAACTCAATAAAAGCTCCATAGTTTTAGAGCTACAACCTACAGCTCTATTATCATTAAAATAGTTACATTATCTTAATGGTCTTATTTTTTTAATATTTTTATTTTGTTTTAAAATGCATCTCATGAGATCAACCCAGAATATTGCCCTTTTAATTTTCAACTTAGTTAGGGATGCACAAATATACAAATTTTGGCGATACCGATAACCGATAATTCTTTATATTTGAAAGCCAATAACCGATATTTTGGTCGATAAATCTAAATCCAAATTTTCATATCATTTTTTATATCATTTTTGAAAAACAAAAGTCTCACCATTAAATGCCATGTCCCAAGCACACAATTATTATAATGATGTTCTCATTATAATTTTATGTAGCCGATATGACTTTACTGTATTTTCCTTTTTTGAAGTGATTCCTATCATATTTCAAGCCATTCAAAACCATCATGTTGAACAGTGCACATCTGAAGTGTCTCAGCTGAAGGAAATATATCCTATATTTAATATATCAGCCAAATTTTCTTATCAGGCCGATAATGATAACATTAAAACCAAACAAATATCGGCCGATACCGATATGGTGGCCGTGCGTCCCTAATCTGAGTATGTAAAGCACTCTGAATCACTGCTGTGCATGAAACACGGATAACTGTGCTTTTCTTTGTGAATGCAGGTTTCACTCGATGGCTTTCCAGCTTCACTGCGGGATGAAAAAACCCTTCCTTTGACAAACCTCCGAGCATTTCACACGGCTGACCAGCGCCGTAATGCTTTATATATGATCTCCAGGAGCATTAGAGGGATTTGAGCGGGGAATGACTATATTTATCAGCAGTGGCGATAAGTCATAAAGACACAGCGCTGTGCTAAAAGGACTCCTGGCATCTGTCATTTTGTGCCTGAATGAGAAAAATTGGTGTAGCGTGAGTCCATAGGATCATTCCACATGCAGGAGACTCGGGCACAGGACTCCCAGCATGCATCATTCACATGCTACGGTGCACTCTGTGCACAATGCCACAGTTTTTGCAAGAAACGCCTCCCTAGCTAATGTTGAGAATGAGGTTTGCCATCTGGTTACTGCCGGAAAAAAGAAGGGCGAACAAAGCCTAATCTAGCACCCGCTGTGTGGGTTTTTGTAAATGCCAAATGTTCCCAATCCCATACGTCAAAACTCTGACAATGCTTTTCTTGAGACAAAAAAAAAAGCCAGTGAGATGCTTTCACAGTCCGTGACACCTAGAAATCAGATGATTTATGATCTTTCTAACTCATCAACGCTTCGGGATTAGGGCTGGGCGATAGATTACGCCGTCGACATTAAAGGGGTGATATAATGTCCTTTTCACAAGATGTAAAATAAGTCTCTGATGTCCCCAGAGTGTGTGTGTGAAGTTTTAGCTCAAAATACCCCACAGATATTTTTATATTGCATGTTAAAATTGTCAATTTTTGAGAGTGAGCAAAAACACATCGTTTTGTGTGTGTCCCTTTAAATGCAAATGAGCTGCTGCTCCCGGCACAGTGGGCGGAGCTTCAACAGCTCGTGTTCTTTTAACTCACACACACATGCACTGAACATTTCAAACACTTTTAGCCTTTTATGTTCAAACCGGAGTCAGACAATGATGGAGAGACTCAAGAAGAAGTGACAACATGTAGAAGCAACAGGACATTTCTGAATGGTTAGTTGATGAATTTATGAAGCTGATGTGGAGTTATCTTCTAGTCATTGATTAGCATATTCTGTCTTGATAATCTATAAATAGTGTTCTGGGGGCGGGGTTTATGTACATTTTAGGGTTTGTGATGTCACTAACCCGGGAGGAATGTGGTGTAGTCTCTACCAGCCGTTTGTTGTAGTCCTTAAAAAGCGATTTCTGTAAAAGCAAATATCTCCCTTTGCTTTGAACTTTGAGCGTCGTAACTTTGCAGATGTTGTTTATGCTCAAACAGCAACATTACACACTAACTAAAGTTAGAAATCATAATCAACCACCCCTTTAAAATTGAGCAACATTGTGAATATCGCAGTGATTTTCATGCACTTAATTTGGCCAATACAGTGGATGTTTAGACTAGTTTCACCAAAAAAAAGTCAAACTGCACATCACATGTAAATGGACCAATAACTGATCAATAAAACGCAAATTGATACTAATAAAATGTCAGAATACAAGAACACGTAATGAGTGTTTAGTGATATTATAGAAATAAAGTATTGATTTCTAAAGGCTATTTTGGTGTGGTTGTCTGCCGATAATACTAATTGATGATTTCCACAAAAATCTGATCATCACTGATAATAATCATAAATGTTTCTTGAGCATCAAATCAGAGTGATTTCTGAAGGATCATGTGACTCTGAAGACTGGAGTAATGATGCTGAATATTCAGCTTTGATCACAGAAATAAATTACACTTCACTATATATTAACATAGAAAACAGATATTTTAAATTGAATTCCACAATATTACTATTTTTACTGTATTTCTGAGCATAAGAGACTATCAAAAACATCTTACCGACCACAAACTTTTGAAGAGTAGCGTACAGTTTATATAGAAACTATAGTTATAGTATCAAAAATATGCTGAAAAACATCACCCAGACCTAGCCAGCATTTTAAAGCGAAACTAAAACACACTTTAATTGTTTTGTGAGATTTCATTGTGATCATGGATAAAGATGCTCAACCCACCGCTCTTGGTCAGGGTGAACCGGCTGGCTTTCTCGGTTGTGTCTTTGACTTTGGCCGTGTCGTTGTTGTTGTGTTGCTGTGTGTCACCAGGTCCTGTTTTCAACACGGCTGACGTCTCAACAGAGAGATCGTCTTCTCCTCCTCCTTCAGAAGGCTCTCCTCCCTCGTTTTCCCCGTGGTTCTGGTCTCCCGGCTCGGGCTCGGGCTCCTCCAGGGGACTGGGGCTCGGCGTGAGCCCGGATCCGTGCAGCGAGCTGGGGCTTGAGTGCAGGGAGAGAGAGGGTTCCTCTGGTTCTCCGTGTCGGGACACATGTGGGCGAAGACCCGCCGGCTCCTGGATGAAGCCCGCGAACATGATGCCCTGATCCGCAGCGTCCTGGATCTGCTGAGAAGAGAGAGAGACACTCAAGTCAAGGCAAGTCACCTTTATTTATACAGCGCTTTTTACAATACAGAGTGTTTCAAAGCCGCTTTACAGAGATAACATGCAACAAAGTTTGTTTCCAGAAGAAAAAACAGCGTAACAGTGTAAGACTATACAGTCAAACCAACATTTATTCAGACACCTTCAACATTTCTCACATTATCTCAGTTTATTCGCTATAGTTTAGAAAATGGTGATAAAAGAACTCAGAGTTCTCAGATCAGTTGATATTTGACTGGTTTTGTCCGTCCTTCTGTTAGACTGTCTCACACATGAATTATGTTGAATATCTGTCAGCTGTTAAATTTAACTACACAATTAGATAATACCAGTTTAGCTCAACCAATCACCAAGCAATGCTTCATTTTGTTCAGTCTGTGTGTAAAAAGAGCATTAGCAATTAAAGACAACACACTTCAGCAAAACATGGTCTGAATAATTTTTGCTCCCAAATTTGTATAAATTTTACTGGTATGAAGAATATTTGGGTATAATATGTCACAGATTACTTTATTTTGCTCTCCTCACTTACATAAATGAACTATAGTGTCCTGCACCTACTAGTAAAAAAAATATATATAAAAATTATATCTGAATAATTTTTGGTTTGACTGTATATTTTGTTTGCTGAAAATCAATGCCAGTTTAGACCAACATGAATTTCCATGCTAGTCTGGTTTATCCTGCGCAAACAATGCGATTGTTTACTGTAGCCGACAATAAGGAAAGCCAAGGACAACTTTAAATCCTTAAGCCATCTTCCCCATGTGCTCTGAGAACAAAACATCACGTAAGCGGAGCCATTAACATATGAAAAGCCTTCACACACACGACAGAATATCAGCTCTGAATTATCAAGGAATATTCACATATTATTATCACTATTGTGGTTTTTAAACTTACATGCATTTGGCTGCATTTATTTGAATGAAAACAGTAATATTGTGAAATATTAAAGAACTTTTCTAACAATTTCAGCATCCAATACTCCAGTGTCACATGATGATTTGCTGCTCATGAAACATTTATGATTATTATCAGTGTTGAAAACTGTTGTGCTGCTTCATATTTTTGTGGAAACCGTGACACTGTACCGTTCAAAAGTTGATGAAAACAGTTTTCAACATTGATAATAGTAAGAATTATAATAATTGAGTACCAATAATAATTGTGCAGCAAATCATCATATTAGAGTGATTTCTGAAGGATCATGTGACTCTGAAGACTGGAGTAATGATGCTGAAAATACAGCTTTGATCACAGGAATAAATTACACTTTACTGTATATTCACATAGAAAACAGCTGATTTAAATTCTAATAATATTTCACAGTTTTACTGAGTTTTTGATCACATAAATGCAGCCTTGGTGACAATGCTTCAAAAACATTAAAAAAATCTCAGTTTACTATTCCTTCATATTTATGGATTTGACTTTACAGTATGTAGTGCTGATTTGATCCTGGTCCAACTTAGCAGATCTTCTCAAAATAGTTCACTGACATCTTGAAAAAATGGGTTACACTTTATTTTAAGGTGTCATTAATAGCCGCGTTTCCATTACCCTTCAAATTGCGCAAATTGAAATTGCGAATTGAAAATACGCCCGATGGAAACACGTCAATTTCTCAAAAAACTCCCATTTATCGCAAAAAAGGTTTTCCGCTCGCATGAGGAGGTTTTTCAGGCAATTCGAAAAGAAATATTTCGCAAAACTGCAATGGAAACAGTTTTTGCGCATTTACAGGTCACCTGACGTAGATGACGCGGTGTGTTTGGACAGAATACGAGACAGAGCTCTTTATTAAATTCATAAAAGACAAAAGAATTACAGGAATAATGGATTCTAAACCTCAAATAAATGCCACAATCAAGACCTCGAAGCAGAAATGAGGGAGAAACACCCAGAAACTCCTCATATGAGCCGCTCACAGGTATAATAAGGGTCTTTCCTTACCATTAATGATTGGAAAACACGCATACATCTCCTTCCATTAATAATAATGGCCAGTGCGGCGGCTGGGATATACATAAACCTAACATCCGTCGCCATGATGTTTGGAATGACTTATCGCGAGAGGAAAAAATTACGTTTTAATCGCATAACATCAGTTAATGGAAACGCCGTCATTTCGCAATAGTTTTTTGTCGACATTCAGAAAAAATCTGTAATGGAAATGCACCTATTGTTACAGTGTAATTATATATTTAAGTACTGAGTAATATTAAGCAACTGCATGTACTTACTGTAGGGTTAGGGAAGGATTAGGGTTTGGTTGAGGGTTAGTTGCATGTCATTATGCATAATTTACTGTTATTACTACGGTAAGTACATGTAACATATATAACAAGGACTAAAGTGTTACCAAAAAAAAGTTATGATGTTGTCGTCGACCAGATAAACCTTCCGCCGAGGGCTTTGATTTGCATCGTATTGTAAGAAGTTTCATTTGGAGAAAGTAGTTTCATTCATTTCCAGTCTCCTCATCGTAAAAGCATTAAAACCGATTGATACGCCACATTACCCTAACAATAAAACGCGATTCAAAACAACATATTGCAAAAAGCGGCTTCCTTTCTTCCACACCATCATCTATTTGAAATTAGCACGCGCTGATTACAATGGCAGCGGTCCACCATTGACCCAATCACACGAGCATCTTCCACTTTATTGTCAGTTCACGTTTGGAAGCCAGTCTTTGAATTCTCATCAAACCAAATTGAATCGTTAACTGTCAAGGAATGCTAATGATGCCATTTTCCATTATGCTGCTTTAATAAAGGCCAGCCTGAGGCCTGCCTCCACTATCTCCATCTGACGCCTTCGCCCACACCAGAATCACACAGGTTATTTTCCCTGAAATTAAACCGGGAACAGGCCCGTCCTTTTCCAGTGGCATTGTTTAATGCATATTGAACGCTGACGCCGGGAGTCCTGTCATTATATTTGCAACAATGATGCAAATGAAATTGCATAGATAAGAAGCCGTTCTTCTCGCCGGGCTCCTGAATAATTTCCGAGTTTGATGTGACGGGTGGAAGGATCGTATTGGTGATGATCATTGCGATTAATCACGGATGAATGTGGACCGCAACAGGTCTGGGATCTATATAGTGATTCCAAGAGGGATTGGACACTTTTGTTCCACTTTATGGGGATATAGTGTGTGATTGGTAGGATTTTTCTGTTATGCTCACCTTGGCTGCATTTATTTGATCAAAAATACTATAAAAACAGTGAAATATTATTACAATTTAATTCAATATCATATGAATTGATTTCATATTGATATAATATGTGACCCTGGATCACGTCACCAGTCTCGAGTCGCACGGGTATATCTGTGGCAATAGCCAACAATACATTGTATGGGTCAAAATTATCGATCTAATCAAAAATCATTAGGATATTAAGTAAAGATCATGATCCATGAAGATATTTTGTAAATTTCCTAGCGTAAATATATAAAACATTTATTTTTGTGAGTGAATGCAGCACAATCGTGACTTTAAAGGAGATTTTCTCAATGTTTTGATTTTTTTGCACCCTCAGAAAATTAAAAATATTGAATGCTTTGAAGCACAGACTTAAGTTTGGTCTCTTTTTAAAGGTGACACTTGACAGATTATTACTGAAGTAAAAAATACAGTTTTTTTATTTATTTGATATGAAATATTTATTTTCCAAAACAAGTTTTACTCTAAAACTGTGAGAAAATCAAAGCCATAAATCTAAACAAGTTGTGATGTATAAATCTCAATTTCAACAAACTGACCCATGTGACTGGTTTGGTGGTCCAGGGTCACATATAACATCATTACTCCAGTTTAACAACTCCTTACAAATATTTATATAAAAATACCATAGTGAATGTGGTGTTTTGCATTAGCTGACATAGTCATCAAAAAATACAACAGCTTTACAGAAATATTCTGCACAGCATCTTACAGGGTTTTAAGGATATACCTTATTGATTTATGATTTTGTAGATGTAACAAATTGCTATGTTCCAAAACCTAGTGAGCTTTTCTCTGGTGCTGCTCATGTGGCGGTCAAAAATAACCACATTTATTATTATTTTTTATTTCATTGAAAGTAGTGTACTATATTTTAGTCCGATAATGTTTTTTATTTAATATTTTGTATTTTATGGTGCTAAAATAATATTCATGCTGTTGTTAAAATCCATTTATTCACTTTTTGAGCATAGACCTGAGAATTAAATTGAAAATGAAAAATATCGAATGCTTTGAAGCACAGGCTTAAGTTTGGTATCTTTTTAAAGGTGACAAAAAACAAAAAAAAAGTTACAGAAGTTTAAGTTTGTTATTATGAAAAATGCATAAAAATACTGTTTTTTTTTAAGTTTTTTTTTTACATGAAATATATATTTTCCAAAACAAGTTTTACTCTAAAACTGTGAGAAAAATCAAAGCCATAAATCTAAACAAGTTGTGTTCCAAATTTGAGGTTGATATCTCATGAGCAATGCAGAAATCCCACAATGCATTGCAAGCTCACCTTATTAATAATTAAAATTATTAATATAATATCCACGTTATAGGTCAAAAACAGCAGGTCTGACCTGATAACTAGTACGTTTTAGCACAAATGTTTGTCAGTGTTTTAATATGCATGAGCAGGTTTGAATATTCATGATCCGGTAATGTGTTCCTACAAGAAGCCAAACAGGAGCTTCTTACTTTCTTCACGTATCCTTGGATGTGTTCCGTAGTGGGAATCTGGTCCGCAGACATGCATTCCTCCAGTTTCAGATGGTAAGGCTCAAAGTCTGCAGGATTCTTCTCCCAGCTAGAGAGAGAGAGAGAGAGAGAGAGAGAGAGAGGGAGGGAGAGAGAGAGAAGGGAGAGAGAGAGAAGGGAGAGAGAGAGAGAGAGAGAAGGGAGAGAGAGAGAGAGAGAGAAGGGAGAGAGAGAGAGAGAGAGAGAGAGAGAGAGAGAGAGAGAGCGAAGGGAGAGAGAGAGAGAGAGAAGGGAGAGAGAGAGAGAGAGAGAGAGAGAGGGCGAGAGGGAGAGACAGAGAGAGAGAAGGGAGAGAGAGAGAAGGGAGAGAGAGAAGGGAGAGAGAGAGAGAGAGAGAGAGAGAGAGAGAGAGAGACCAGTTTTAATGTCAAACACACAACTCTTAAACAGGTGCAGATTAGCAATAAATCTCAGACCAAACTTGAAAAAGTTAATTTTAGCGAACTGATTATACGACAAGAAAAGAAAGTGTTAGTGAGATGGAGAACATCTGTTCATGAGGTTTATTATTGGAAACATTTTGCACAGAAATGAGCACTAAGACGACACATATTCTCTAAATAAGCTGCTGTAATTCTCTCTCTCTCTCTCTCTCTCTCTCTCTCTCTCTCTCTCTCTCTCTCTCTCTCTCTCTCTCTCTCTCTCTCTCTCTCTCAGGTGATTTCCTTCAGCGTTGTTAAAGGTGAAGTGCGTCATTTATTCAATGTTAAAATTACTTTCTATGCCGGTTTAATATGCAGAGACGACTGTAAGTAACTCGGTGAGCATGAGACACATTAAGAAATATGCTCACAAAGGCTCCATCAAAAATTCATTTAATCGGCAAAAGTGTGAAATATTATTACAGTTTAAATCAGCTGTTTTCTATGTGAATATATAGTAAAGTGTAATTTATTCCTGTGATCAAAGCTGAATTTTCAGCATCATTACTCCAGTCTTCAGTGCATGGGCGAGGCTAGCCCCTTTTTAGGGGTGCTTCAGCACCCCTAAAAAGGAGCTCAGCACCCCTAAAACTTGGAGTAAGAAATGTTATTCTAAAAAAAAAAATTCGTCTTTGACAAGGTTAAATAATGTCCAAAACATACTCCGTAGTTTGTGGTTTAAAATGTATGTGTAAGGATGAAAATGAAAACATCCCAGCTTAGCAAATGGTGTCATCCTCTTCTCTTCTACTTCTCCTCTGTACCTGCACCGCTCAGCACGGCCGTCATCCAGCGCGAAACACACGCAGAGTGAGAACCATAGGCGTCACTAGGCCCTTTTTAAACTTCTGCCTAGCCCCCCTAAACATTTGTGATTAAGTGTAGGCTACGCAAATTCGTGTTCGCAGAAGCTGCTGTGCGCGAATTTTAGCAGCACGACTGACGCTTCAGTTTACGGTCAAGTGCGAGTTAAGAAGATGTAAGTAGCTAAACTAAACATTTTATATTTGACAGTTTTTTAGGTCATAAATGTTAAACGAATGACAAAAATAATTAGAAAACTAATAAACTTTTGTCTAATTTCGCCATTTTGAGCTGAAAATAGGCCTATATAACGTGTAATTATGTCATTGTGAGGGGACAAGAAACATTAACAAAGCCGTTTTCATAGGCACAAGATTAATAATGCATGTGTACATGTTGAGAATTAATATAATACAATTTGTAGCCTTCAGTAAATTAAAAAAGTTCAGCTTTAGGAGGGGAAGAGACAGGGCAAGATCAGGAGACTGAGAGAAAAAGACAGAGTAATGGAGATGAGGAGAGAGCAGGTTTTAAATCTATTTCTTATCCTTTTTGGCCTTCAAACGTCTTGAACTGCACATATCAGAAATAAAAATGTTTAACCCCATAACAACCTCAAATTTATGACCTCTTTGATTATAAAGCCCTGTCTACGGCCATGTATTAGGCCTAGATCAATAATGAATGTGTACATACTGTGAATGAATTTAATAAACTTAGTTACCTAGCTTTCCTGGTAGCTTTGTCTGAAAAAATTATTCATAAATCAACCTCTCAGTTGACCCTATGTTTACTTTCTTCACTGACAGACAAAAATGAAAAGCCTATATCAGTCAAAGCTCAGCTTTAGGAGGGGAAGAGACAGAGCAAGATAAAAACAAAGAGAAAAAGAGTGTGATGCTGATGAGGAGAGAAAAAAAAACAGCTGCCCGCACATGGTTTTAAAGCTATTGTTATCCAATTTCTTTGGCCTTCAAAACATCTTAAAATGCACATATGTAGATCAGAGAAATCAAAATTTTCTCGGGGGAGCATGCCCCCGAACCCCCCTACATATATATATCATACCCCCTACATATATATATCATACCCTCATTGGGGGCTGAGCCCCCCTAAAATGAAAATCCTAGAATCGCCCCTGCTTCAGTGTCACATGATCCTTCAGAAATCAGTATAATATTACATTTAACCATTTAGCTTTTATTAGATAGAATAGAAGCAAACAAACTAACAATAGGACAACAATATGCAAGTGCTGTGACCCTTCCCAGTTTAGTCTAACACAGTGTAAATTAAATAATAGATATAAAATAGAATAGAATAGAATAGAAGAGAGAGATAAAAAGAAAGTCTTAGTATTAATGGATCAAGAGTTGCCGAAAAAGATGCGTCTTCAGCCGTTTCTTGAACAGCTCGGGCTGAGTTTGGGACATCATTCCACCAGCAGAGAACATTCAAGGAAAAGGTCTGTAACGTGATTTTGTGCCTCAGAGATCTTTCATAATATGATGATTTGCTGCTCAAGAAACATCTCTGTGGTGTTTTGACTCAACCAATGGTGTGAGTTTGGGGGCGGGACTAAAAACAGTATTTTTCCAATGTAAATCAGCTGTTTTCTATGTGAATATATAGTAAAGTGTAATTTATTCCTGTGATCAAAGCTGAATTTTCAGCATCATTACTCCAGTCCTCAGTGTCACATGATCCTTCAGAAATCACTCTAATATGATGATTTGCTGGTGTTTTGACTCATCCAATGGCGTGAGTTTGGGGGCGGGACTGTCTCTTTATAATTATGAATGACTGTAACTCAAAAATGTTTTTGTTTCTCTCCAAAGGAAAGCCTCAGAGATCCTCGTGAGCTGGTGTCTTCTCCCATCTTCTGTGTGTGTGTGTGTGTGTGTGTGTGTGTGTGTGTGTGTGTGTGTGTGTGTGTGTGTGTGTGTGTGTGTGTGTGTGTGTGTGTGTGTGTGTGTGTGTGTGATATTTGGGACAGAGATGAAACACACTAACTCAGAGCTCCATCCAACCACAAAGTCACAGCACAGCAGGGCCCTGACTCACCTCTGTCACACACACACACACACACACACACACGCGGATTCACACTTCCCGCCAACACACGGCCATCTGCTGCCTGAACACATTCATCTCGTTCCTGACCGTATCCTTCAGTCTGGGTTTGACATGCAGACAAACAAACCCGAGCAGCGTATGAACAGCAGAATGAAAGGCCTGTCTATCTAACAAGTTAATTTAGTGTGATTAACAATAAGAGAAAGGAAAAAACATGCTTTTTTGCAATTAATCATGGAATTAATTTCGTAATGTAACTTTTTTAAATTTCCCACCATCTGAGCATTCTGTAGTCATACATCTGTTCTTCCCGTGATAAAACACACACACACACACACACACACAAAAGATAGAGTATACTTCATATTGCAAACTTGACTCCTGAAGTTTGGGGTCAATAATATATATATATTTTTTAAAGAAATTAATAATTTTATTCAGTAAGGATGCATTAAATTGATCAAAAGTGACAGTAAAGACATTTATTATGTTACAAAAGATTCTATTACAAATAAATGCTGTTCTATTCATCAAAGAATCCTGAAAAAAATGAGTTTCTTTAAAAAAATGAATTAATTTCAACACTGATAATAATCATAAATGTTTCTTGAGCAGCAAATCATCATATGAGAATGATTTCTGAAGGATCATGTGACCGCAATGATGCTGAGAACAGTTGGTTTCCATTTAATCTCATTGCACATGAGAAACAATCGATTTGTTTGCACCCTGTTTAATCCCCGACTGTATGCTGGAATATACAGCTTGAGTTATATTGATTACTGATGCTTCCTTTTGGCTCTTTTCTGAGTTTTTCAGAGACTGTTGCATGCAAAAGAACCGTATACCGATTCCAGAGAACAACACACCAGCACGAGGCCGAGCAAATATAGACTTCTCGATCGTGGATGAACTATTCATGTAAAAGGCATTACATTTCTTTCCTACAGGCTTAATGCACCTAGCAGTCGCTGGCAGTGTTTGTGCGGTGTGTGGAAGCCCTTCGGCGGGTTAAACAGCAGTAGCTTCGACAGAAGAGCTTCCTCACAGGAGTGCGGCTTCTGGGAATAAAAAGCTTAAAGCATCAGTGATCTACACTTCCTTCAGATTCAGTTCGCTCAAAGGTTTGTCTCAGACATGCATCTTAGACACAGCTGGGTTGCACTGTTAGCGAATGCCTGTGGATCGCCTTGGTTTGTGTGTGTGTGTGTGTGTGTGTCTCTATCTTTGCCCTCAGGAATCACAATATCACTTTTGCTGTCAGATTCAGCAATTTCGGGTCTGCAAGTGATATTCAGTGGCATCGCCATGACAACAACCTTCCATCAAACCCATGTATCCCAATCGTTAATCATTGCATTAATAATGTATCACATCTTTCTTGATGTCAGCTTATTTACCGAGCCGTGAATAATGTTATTCAAGCATAACGGCCTTAATGGTTTCGGGGTCCGTACCGGTACCCCTGCGAGGTGCTCTGCAATTATCCAAAAACGATGCATAAATCACGCGCCCTCGTCGCTGAAGTGGAACTGTAACTAAAATTGAACATGGGTGGCTTGACAGTTGACATTTTAAATTATAAACATAGTCAGCTACATTCAGCAAATCGCTTTCTGAGACTCTAATCCCACGACGCTCGCTCACAGTTGTGATGTTTGCATCTGCGCAGGTCCAGAGGAGCTCCTGTATTAGTGAGTTTTGGAGGGGAAAATGCAGGAGCTAATCCTGATGTGGGAGCGTTGGGCCAGGATCCAGAGACTCCCGGTGAATATTAAACACTGTTACATGTGATCAAATGATGTCTGAGCTCCAGCTGATCTTGGAGCTGAAAAATACTGGATTTTTTAGAAATTAAAAATAGGTTTGTTATTGTTAAAGCTGAATTTTTATTTTATTTTTTATTAACATTAAAGGGATATTTCACCACTGGAAAGATGAATGTGTATTTAAATTGGGTCATTTATGTAGTAGAAATGTGAAATTATTTTAGAAGTTAGTGCCTTCTAGACTGAGAACAGCCTGAAAATGTATTTTTGTGGATGGCTCATGTGGATGAAAGACTACAACTCCCAGAATGCACTTGCTTCGCTGCCCTACGAGGCCACGCCCAAGCCACGCCCACCGCTTACAGAGGGCAGTATCGGAAGAAATGATACAGCTAGGCTACTAGTCGACTTGAAACTGAAAAGACGGTGTTTTATCGTGAGATCCCCCTATGGGCGGGTTGAAGACATGCAGAACTAGCGCCTCCTACTGGCTGGAGTCTCTCGCCTCTGATGACGCTAAATGACGATTTTTGCGTCATCAGAGGTTTTTTTCCAGACACACAATACAGAAATCTCTCGTCTCAGGGGGACATGAGGGAGGGAAGCACGGTCACTCGAAAATACTACCGGGTTTCTACTGATACAACGCTTAATGCTAATCGGTGAAGTGTCCCTTTAAATGACAGACAACAGCAGGAATATTAGATTAGGCTGCTGTCACTTTAAGACTGTAGGATTGAAAATAATCCAAGATATTTTAAATGAACAAAGATATTTGCTTTACTGTTTCCACCCCCTATTTCTACCACAAGGACCATTTGGAGTTCCTAAAGGCACAGAGGGGCTGATAGTGATCTAGGCCTGTAGGCCAATATGTTTGTACTTTTGGGGTTGATGAATTGTCACACCTTTAGTACGGTGGGGGAAGTGTGATTATCTGATTGGTCAGTTTGAATGTCTCACATCTGGGTTTTAGTCACATGGTCAGGAAAGGATAAAAGAAGATTGAAACTGTTGCTCTGTCTCTTTTGATGCTCTGGCTCTCTTCTTCTCTGGGTCCCTTTCTTGGGTCTCTCTCTCTCTCTCTCTCTCTCTCTCTCTCTCTCTCTCTCTCTCTCTCTCTCTCTCTCTCTCTCTCTCTCTCAGGTAACATATACATGCTGGGTAAGATTAATGGTATTAGTTATCATCATCTCATACATCTATTTTGTAACTATTTTAAGTGTAACCATAACCATATTTTGTCATTAAACCTTTTCAATTACAACTAATGTGCTAACTAGTTTTGATTTGGTATTGACTTTGAAGTGTTACAAATTGCAATACAATATCGTCACTCTCTATAGCAACGCTCTCCCACATATTTAAGCTTTTGTAACTGTGCTTATTTCCGTCGTTGGTATTAGTGGCAGTGGGTGGAATAGACAAGAAATGTGCAGTTTCCTACCATCTTGCTAATAACGTTTCTTTAGTCATTCGGCAGTCTTGCAGCTTGAACCACTGCAGGAATCCACCCTTACAAGACTGAATGCACGGGCCGAATATACTGACACACATCCGGTTTCTTTCTCAACTGTTCACTTATGACATAACCAATGAATGCAGGCGAACAGATGCAACCAGAATGTGAATGCAACGTGCTAAACTGGCCAGAACTAACAGCACAAACCTTCTTTTGGTGTTAAAAAACTGCTGTCAGGATTTACATTAGCGTTGAAAAGGCGTGGAAATGGTTATTTTTTTGTGGCTGCATTTGCATTTGTAGGAGTTTCCCTTTCAGACGCAATATTTATGGGAGGACAATATTTAAATGAATCATGCAAGGTGATTTATTAAGGTTTGCGCTCGTCAATGTACTGGTATTTGCACCATTATTTACCGCCCCAAAAAAGTGTCTTAAACTCAGCACTCTAATTTGTGCTGCTCTTGATTGTGTTGGTCATTATGAAAATGATCCGTTCTTTAATTTGTGCGTCCGCGAGTAGATCACGCTCAGAACTTTCCACTCGCATCTGTGCTTTCATGGGATTATAGCGCTCTCACAATAATTTGCCCTGTTTAGTAAAAGAGTTTCCCCATAGAACACCATTATAAAGAAAATACTTATGTGGCTTAATCACTCTTAGGTTCTTTAGTGGCATCAGTGGTTCCTTGAAGAACCTTTAACATCCATGGAAGCTTTTTAATTGCACACGAGGTTCTTTATAGTGAAAAATAAGGTTATTAAGATTAGAGTGTGCATTAAGACAATATTCAGCTTATTAATAAAACATACTAAGTACTGTCAAGCAGACAAACCTGGATTCCTAACGAATTCCGTTATAAACAAAATGCGTGTTTACGTTCATATTCTGGGCTCAAACATCACCAAATAAGGTGTATACTGAATTTAATCTTTTAATATCAGTGTTTTAGTACATTAAGTGTTTTTCACGTTAATGTCCTGCTGTTTTTAGTGGCTGAAATACTAGCAGGTTCTGGATATGGATCAGAAGTGCACAAAAAAAGATCAAAATATCACTGTTGAAGTTCACATTCATTTTAGAGCTGTATATCTATAGTATCCTGTCTACTTATTCTAATCTGTGTCTATTTAATTATCTCTAAGGAATCTCTCGAGCTTTGAAAGAGCTGAGTAATAACATTCATTCACCTCTGGAAGGATTTAACTCGCTTTACCAAAACCCAAACCAGGTAATGACCAGCTTGGACCATTAGAAGTGGCCCAGTTCCCAACAGATCCGTCTTTCATCCCTCAGTTTGTTCCCTCTCCTCCTCTTCGTTCCCTTTGTCTTCTCCTCTGGACGTTTTTGGGTCTGTTTGTTTTTGGAGAGAGCGAGAAATGGCTACATGAAGGTTTTCTTTCATCTGCACTTTTCCTCTCTCTCCTCTGATTTCTGGGATTGGCAGGGGAGGAGTGGAGCTGTGCCCTGTTTGATTTCTCGCCTCTCTCTTTCTTTTTTCCGCAGGTTTATCCCTCAGGGCCGATGCTGATGCGAGCGACTGTCTCCACGGTGACAGACGCCAAAGATAAAGCAAGGCAGCTTTGCCGAAGCCATCAAAGGTTGGCAGCCGTCACGATACACTATGATTCCTCCCAACACGCGCACATCAACACACACGTGACACAATCCAAGTCTGATCTTCTTTCGTCTTGTTTTGCTCTCGGCCTCTTGAAGACAAACAGAAGTCTTCACTATGAGCAACACATGCACATCATGCCTACTCTATGCAGGAAAAATTAGCATTATTTACTCTCTCTCATGTTGTTACAAACTTTCTTTCTTCCATGGATTGCAATATTCACAGTGATATTTTCTATATGACAAAAGCATACAGTTACCAGAGGCTGTCAATCTCCCAAAAATGACAAAGTGGTCTATATGACTTACTTTCTTACATGGATTGCAATAGGAAAACTTCAGAAAAATATATTCACACTGCTATTTTCCATATCTCCCAAAAAAAAAAAAAAAAAAGAATATATATATATATATATATATATATAAAAGTGGTCTATATGACTTCTGAAATCATACGATAGCTTTGTTTGAGGAAAAGACCCTGAATTTAAGTCACTGATATCCTTAAAACTCATTCATGCTCAAATAAATGTGTCGTTCCAGGTTTGACATCATTGATTATTTAAATATAAGTTCAATTTAGTTTAAAAACACTGACAATAAATAATGAACAAAAATGTATGTAGGTGTAATCATTCTAAAATATTTAAATATACACTCTCATTTAAAAGTTTATACATTTTATAGACATTTATAATGTTACAAAAGATTCTATTTCAAATAAATGCAGTTCTTTCTGTTTCTTGAGCATCAAATCATCATATTAGAGTGATTTCTGAAGGATCATGTGACACTGAAGACTGGAGTAATGATGCTGAACATTCAGCTTTGATCACAGGAATAAATTACACTTCACTATATATTCACATAGAAAATAACTACTTTAAATTGTAATATAATTTCAAAATTTGTACAGTATTTTTGATCAAATAAATGTAGCTTTGGTCAGCATGATTGGAACTATCTACATACATTTATTATTATTTATTGTCAATGTTTCTTAATGTATTTTTAAACTAGTTTTTTATTTTTATTTTATTTAATTGGCTACAGTCACGAAATTAATTTTTATGACTGAAATAATAAATATTTAAATGATTTCTGTAAAAGCACAGCAAATCTTGAGTGATTTTATTTGATATTCGCGATCACTATGAGTGTCTATATTCCTTCAAATGTATAATTTTGTGTTTCACACACACAAAAAACTGACAGCATATGGTTTGAAACAAAAGGAGTTTAAGTAAATAACCAAACTATAAATGTTGCATCAGCTGTTCCTTTAAGATGAGCGATGGAGTGTGCATATGACTTCAATAATGAGTTTTTGCATGAACATTCTTGCTTTTCAGTGCATGACGCATGAGCATGAGGGAGGTCATGCCGAGAGTTCATCTTGACATGCGCTGAAGTGTGTAATGTACAGTACAGCTTACAGATCGAGCTCATCATGTCCCTCATGCACAGCTGCTTCATACAGAAAGGAAGAGTAGCCAAAACATCAACAGTAATATAGAGAGCAGTTGTATTGTAAAACAGTAAAATACAGGAGGAATGTGTTTCAGGATTCCTGGTGCATCCATGAAAATGGAATAATTCCAGGGTTTTTGAGTGTGTGTGTGTGTCGTCACTGTCCAGCATCAGATCCACACTGTTGAGGAGCCTTTATGTGCATTTAAACCGCAAAAACATTCAGAGAAATAGGCTCCGCACCGGCCGCTAAAACACTAGAGGCTGGGGGTTCGGGATCATGTCCACAACACTTAACGTCAAACTAAATTTACTTTATTTTTTTCATCCGTTTAATAGAAAATAAGAAAAAAAAAACATCACCTCAATTCCTTCCTCCAGGGAATCTCCCCTTAGAGGTCAACAGGGTCAGACACATGCCTAGAGTCTCAAACTTCACACATGTGATTGTGGCAGCTGCCTGTGGTGTGTGTGTGTGTGTGTGTGTGTGTGCTCTTGACGCTGCCACCGCAGCCGGTCTGGACACCGTGTGTTGGTGATATTAAAAATAAAAGGATTACAATGTAAAAGATTATTATTATCGTGGACATAAAGATATGGTGGAATCCGGATTGTCCCGTAGATGGTCTGCTTGCGCTTTAACCTCACACACACACACACACACACACACACAGCTTTAACCTCACGCACGAGCAGATCTGTTTGTGCTCTGGAGTTTTTCCACTATCAAATTCCGTCATGTAAATAGCGGATCCGCCTTGGCGCGGGCGCAACTGGCTTTTAAAGGGAATGGGAAATGAGACTCTGATTGTTTTTTTGCACGTTACGCCCAAAACTCACCCATTACTCATTAAGAGAATAGAGACGACACTTTTAGACCATGCACCGGGAGCACCGACCATTTGTCCCGTTGTTAAACTAGCAAAAGTGGATTCGGGCACGCTCTAAGTGCACTTGCGCCGTGAGCTTTAGACCATGAGCTTAGATCGTTAAAATAGGGCCCTCACTCTTCACACAAGTGATTGTGGCAGCTGCCTGTGGTGTGTGTGTTTGTGTGTGTGTGTGTGTGTGCCCTTTACTCCGCCACCACAGCCAGGCCGGTCTGGACTGTGTGTGTGTGTGTGTGTGTGTGATCCAGCAGAGCTCCAGGCAGGGAGTGGATGTGACTTTGAGTCGCTGCCACTGTTTTGCCAGAGGATTATCGAACCGCTCTTTAACATTCACCAACTCTGTGTGACGGACTGTAAAGTGCTGGTCTCGTGCAGAGGGAAATGGTGAAGTCTAACCCAGTGTGTGGGTTATCCTGACCACTGTGTGAATGACGTGCACAGCAAACAATCACAGGTTTTGTTTTTACATGCCATTAAGTGGTGTGTTCATTCACTGTAAAAGTTGTACGTCTGTGATCAGTTGTACTGAAACTGGCCAAATCAAAACTGAAACTTTAAAACTGAAGGTTTATTTGTTTGAAATAGCTTTTAATCGATGATACAGTGGCATGTCATCTGTTTATTGTCTGTTATTTGTTTTTTATTGTGTTTGTGTTTATGTTTATGCGAAAGTGACATTAGGCACGTTTCCATTATAGATTTTTTTCTAAATGTCGACAAAAAACTATTGCGAAATGACGGCGTTTCCATTAACCGATGTTATGCGGCTAAAACAACTTCTCGCAATAAGTAAATCCAAAAATCATGGCAACAGACGTTGGTAGGATTATGTACTATATCCCAGCCGCCGCACTAGCCATTATTATTAATGGAAGGAGACGTATGTGTGTTATCCAAGCATTAATGGTAAGGAACGACCCTTATTATACCTGTGAGTGGCACATATGAGGAGTTTCTGGGTGTTTCTCACTCATTTCTGCTTCGAGGTCTTGATTGTGGCATTTATTTGAGGTTTAGAATCCATTATTCCTGTAATTCTTTTGTCTTTTATGAATTTAATAAAGAGCTCTGTCTCGTATTCTGTCCAAACACACCGCGTCATCTACGTCAGGTGACCTGTAAATGCGCAAAAACTGTTTCCATTGCAGTTTTGCGAAATATTTCTTTTTCGAATTGCCTGAAAAACCTCCTCATGCGAGCGGAAAAACTTTTTTGCGATAAATGGTAGTTTTTGCGAAATTGACGTGTTTCCATCGGGCGTATTTTCAATTCACAATTTCAATTTGCGCAATTTGAAGGGTAATGGAAATGTGGCTATTGATATTGACTTGCTCAGAATGTTTAAAAGTTTGGGGTCTGTAAGAATCCAGCTGGCTTTGCAAAGAGGACGTGGCAGCACCAAATCTTTTGGACCCAAAGAAGTCTTAAAGTCCTCCTGTGGTGAAAATCCAGTTTTTAATGTTGTTTATGTGTCTATGTGGTGTTTTTAATATGCTTTAAGACAAACCATGTGTAAATTCATAAGTCGACACCATTGCTGAGTATTTCCTCCTTAAAACTGCAGTGAACCAAAGACAGTCTCAAAAACACGCTTTGAAATCGCTGGTGTTTCTGACGTCACAAACTACCTTGTAACCAATCAGATCAACGTGTGATCGTCAACCAGTGGATCTCTGAGCTGAGTGAGTGAGTGGAGGCGGGGCTCATTTGCATATTCATAGAACCGCGTATACTAAATGAAGCAAGGGTGTCGAGTTACATTCAAGATATTTTAAGGCATGAAGAATTTTTTCTCAAGGAAAAACATTTAAATTTGTCATTTTGGTGATCAAAGATGAGTTTTAAGGGATAAAATGATTGACTACAGGGGGACTTTAAATGTAAAGTAGCAAGCAGCCTGTTGAAGTGTCAGATAGAGGGTGGCACTAAATCATGATGTTTTTGGTGATAGAAATCTTGAGGAACATTATAGGATTTGAGGCAAAATAAAGTGGGATATGAAGCGTAGCGTCAGTTCTGGCAGGTCACGTTAGTCAAGCTCGCATCAGTGACTCTCGGCTGATCCACGTCTACCTATAGGACTACGACGCCTATCACTGTATACATATATAAGCTCCTTCAGCGGCTATTGCGTTTCTTAGGAGCGAATTACCCTCCTCCCTCCTCAGCTCCACCTGTCTCAGTCAGGATTTGGCATTCTGATTCCCCTTTGAATCAGAATAAATTCTCGGTTATGTTGTACTTTAAAATCTTGAATTAATGATATCTGTATACATTCATGCTGGTTCTGTTCTGTTTACCCTAAGGGGGGTTATTGCTACTCTTATCCATGCTAGGCTAGTTCTTGCCCAGAACAGAACCATACCGCCAATCCAAACTATATGCTAATTGTAAATCGTATTTGACGATAGTAGTCCTGACAGAAATGACCCCTGTAATAAATGTCACCAGCACCTGTGGAGTTCATGTTCCCGTCGTGTGTGTGTGTGTGTTGTGACCCCACCTGTCGGAGACTCTGATGAGCACGGCCCGGTAGAGCTGGCGCTGGATGCTGGCGGGCTCGGGTCCACACGGGTGAACGAACGGGTGCACAGCGCTCAGAACGAAGCCCTGCTGGTAGAGATCCTGAAGCTGAGACGGCAGCTCCCTCACCGAGGACACACACAGCGTCGACGTCCCATCTGCTGGAGGACACACACGCGTGAGAACAGCACATCACACACTCACACAGCGTTCTGATGAGAAGTCCTTAAAGGGGTGGTATAATGGCCTTTTCACAAGATGTAAAATAAGTCTCTGATGTCCCCAGAGTGTGTGTGTGAAGTTTTAGCTCAAAATACCCCACAGATATTTTTATATCGCATGTTAAAATTGTCGCTTTTTGAGGGAGAGCAAAAACGCACCGTTTTTATGTGTGTCCCTTTAAATGCAAATGAGCTGCTGCTCCCGGCACAGTGGGCGGAGCTTCAAGAGCTCGTGTTCTTTTACCTCACACACACATGCACTGGAAATTTCAAACACTTTTAGGCTTTTATGTTCAAACCGGAGTCAGACAATGATGGAGAGACTCAAGAAGAAGAGACAACATGTAGAAGCAACAGGACATTTCTGAATGGTTAGTTGATGAATTTATGAAGCTGATGTGTAGTTATCTTCTAGTCATTGATTAGCATATTCTGTCTTGATAATCTATAAATCGTGTTCAGGGGGCGGGGTTTATGTAAATTCTAGGGTTGGTGATGTCACTAACCCGGGAGGAATAACAGTTGTTGCCAATTACAAGAAGGAATATTTAAAGTCACCACAATATCAAAATTGAAAATTCTCTCTCTCTCTCTTTTTTTCTACAGATTATTACAGTGTTTATTATGAGTTATTTATCCGTGCACACAACTGTCTGCAAACTGCCATTTAGATCCCGGAGGACACACACGGGTGAGAACAGCAGATCACACACTCACACACAGCGGTCTGATGACACCGGGAATTTTAGCCAAACAGTCGTTGCCGAGCACAGGAAGGAATATTTTAAATCAGCTGGAAATCAAAATGTACAATTCTTCTTTTTTTTTTGACATATTGCTGCTGTGTTTATCATAAGTGATTTATGCATGCACACAACTGTCTGCAAACTGGCATTCAGATCCCAACAATTCCCTAGAGACAAGATACATTGTTGGTTTCAATACACAAACCGTTTCACTCAGATATACGTCTCAATACGGAAGAAAAGTCCATCGAAAACGGAAAAATATATAATTTTCAGTATGCATGAGTATAAATTATTTTATAATATTTTCAAAACATTTAAATATAAGAAAAATGCCAAGCAGAGGCTTCTAAAAGTAATGTTTTTTTTATTATATATGTGTATATTTTCGAAACATTTAAACATGAAAAATGCCAGAGGCCTCTAGGATTTTTAAAACAAACATATTATTTATTTTTATTTTATTATTTTATATTATTTTTAAATAAGACTTAATGAAAAATTTATATATAAAACAATTAAAAAATTTTTTTTCATTTTATAATTTTTTATGTTCTTGTTTATTTTTATATTATTTTTTTTAAATAAAATTAAAATTTAAAATTGTATATATAAAACATTTTTATAATATTTTTATTTTAATAACATATTTATATTATGTTCTTGTTAATTATTTTTTATTATTATTTATATTGTTTTTCAAAAAAAAAAAAAAAAGTGATATATAAAAATGGCAAGTAGAGGCTTATTTTTAAAAAAGATTATTTTTATTATATTTTTATTGGACAGTAGACAGTAATAGACATGTCAGACTGAACCCGAGTCCTGTGTGAGCCAACAGCTCTGACATGTTTTAAAGATGTGCATCACTTTATAAATCAACATTAAAATCACTGCCACTAAATCATGAATATTTAATAGGCTATAACCCCTAGTTTTGTATTTTTGCCGTACAGACACTGGACAGTCAAACGCATTTTGTTGTTTTTCAAAGCACTTTTCTCCGGGAGGATTAGCTAGTTTGTTTGCGATGTAAGAGAGAATGAAGACGGGGTCGCGTTCGCAACTGGTGCCTGACTAACCTTGTCTATGATTTAATGGGCCTGGTGAAAAATCCAATTAAATGTGATTGTTTATCTGGACGTGAGATGAGAGTCTTTTACACAAGAGCTTTGCTGTATCTGACAGCCCAGTCACGCCCCGCTCTGGCTGTAATGAGATACACTGGGTGTTACCGGCCACACGCTTCAGAGTGGGAGGAACATTTTTTTCCCCCATTTTAATCTAAGTCTTGTCTGGGCATAATGGGAAAAGAGAGAGGGAGAGAGGAGACATGCAACATAACAGACAGAAAGTGTCAGAATCGCCCAGCTGTGCAACAACACATCAGATCTGTCTCTCAACGCAATCCAGACGGTCATATGCTAATGAGAGAGCAGGACTGAGGGGAAATCACGTCTGTGAACACACACACACACCGGTGTCAATGAGTGGACAATGCGTTGTTAGTGTGCAGTTTAGAGGTACATAGCATACGGTTTAAAACTGGTGATATTATAGCGCACATTTTGAAAAAAACATTTGAGAATTAATTCTATAATGGGCCTTATTTACATGTTTGAATGACATTTGCTATGCTTTTGAATTGACTAAACTCAGTATGCATCCTGTAAACGGTATGTGACATTTTTTTTTGCATGCATGAAATACCCAGATTATCTATGAGATTTGCCAAATAGCAAAACAATGCAATGCAATTTCTGCTTCTGTTTCTGTGTCCAAATGATTTTCGTATTCAGTATTTTTGTCGTTTTCCAGTATAAATATCTAAACAATCTTAAATCAAGATACGCTTCCCTTAGAAGCAAAATAATGTCAAATATTAAGTCTTGTTTTTTTTTATAAAAATTAAGTGAGATTGTACTATGCCATAAGAAAACAAATTTATTGGCATTTTTATTTTATTAAAAATAAATTTTATTTTATTTTATAATTTTATTTTATTTTATAATTTTCTTGATTTAAGCATAAATTTCAGTCACTTGATTATTTTTTCTCAGAAAACTTTATATCTTATCATTTAGCTAATCATGCAAATATATGTTAAGAATGTTCCAGTATTTTGGGTAACACTATATTTGAAGCCTTTATATACAGTATAAAGTATTTTAATGCATTAATTATGCCTTTGTATGCACGTTATAATGATCTCATGAATAATTGTAACCACAGTTATATGATAATATTATCGATTCATTGAACACCTTTAGAAAGTATAATGCATTAAAACACATGATGTAACAAGAAATCTGCAAATATTATAATGCATTTGAAATTTGTTTACATTGATTTATGAATAGATATAATGCATTATAATGTACATTATGAATACCTTTATAATGCATTATACATAATGTGTGAATGGTATTTGTACTGGAAAACAATACAGAATAATATTATAACAATAACAATATATAACAATATATAGAATAATAATATATAGAAAATAATTGTGATATCAGAGGCAATTTACTCAAAATATGATATGCATTGTGATGATGCATGCTAAATGCATTCTGTAAGAAAGTTAGTAAGTTGTTATGCAAACACAGCCGGTTGGACGCAGGGCTTTGCACAACTGTCCCAGAGAGACACACACTCAGAGTGTGTCTGTCTGCTCACGCGCTCATATAAACCAACCCAAACTGTTGCCCGGAGTGAGTGTGATCCAAAAATAAACCCAGTCGAACGGTCAACGGTGCTTCCCATAAACTGTATGTCACATGTGTGCGGTTTACTGGACGAAGCTGACTTGCACACTGAACTCAAACTAAAGATGAACAGGAAGTCATTTAAAGCTCTAGACACTTGTTCTGCTTTTTAAAGTTAGAATAAATCTATTTATAGCGAGACAAAGACAGATATGTGTGACTCGACAGCAGTTTTGGAAAGTACATGTTGCTCAGCTAAAAACGCCTCCCTACCAAACAAACAATATATTCCCAGAGAACAGTTTCAGATCCAGTCATGCTTGCAGATTTATCACGGTCCCTTGCAAATTGAGCAATATTTATCTGTTCTTTTTGCTGTAGATACAGACTAAAAGTAGCTTTTTGCACCATCTGCTAATGCCGGGAGAATTAGGAACATTTACCAGCCATGGAATTTTTTGTATTTTATATTTTAAAATCCAGTGGTAAAAAAAATCCAGTTTTTAATGTTGTTTATATGTCTATGTGGTGTTTTTAATGTGCTTTAAAGTCAAAGCATGTGTAAATTCATAAGTCGACTCCATTGCTGAGTATTTCCTCCTTAAAACTGCAGTGAACCAAAGACAGTCTCAAAAACACGCTTTGAAATCGCTGGTGTTTCTGACGTCACAAACTACCTTGTAACCAATCAGATCAACGCGTGATCGTCAACCAGTGGATCTCTGAGCTGAGTGAGTGAGTGGAGGCGGGGCTCATTTGTATATTCATAGAACCACGCATACTAAATGAGGCAAGGGTGTCGAGTTACATTCAAGATATTTTAAGGCATGAAGAAAGGAAAAAACTTTTAAATATGTCATTTTGGTGATCAAAGATGAGTTTTTAGGGATAACATTAATGACTACAGGGGGATTTTAAGTACTTGTCTATACTTTAGTGCTGGTGGCTTGATGGAAGGAATATTCTACATAAAAGTCATCTGTTAAACAGTGGTATTTTGTTGCATTTATAAATTTCACTCTCGTTTGGCACTTTGCGAGTGTTAATTTTGCTCTCTGGCTGTAGGTAAAAAATACAAAGAGGAGACAGAAAAGTGATTGTGGCCACGTGATGTTCTTTTCTCAGGCGTAATTCCAAAGTTCTATTGTTAAATAGCACACACACACACACACACACACACACACACACACACACACACACACACACACACACACACACACACAAAGCAAAGCAAAGGGCGCTTCAGGCAAATCATTGGCCAGCTAAAAATAACCCTGGATTGCTCAATCATATTCTCCACAAGCTGCGAGATAAAACGAATGATGAGAAAATAGTCCACAGATAAAGCCTGCTAAACCGTACATGCACGGTCGGATCTGTTTAAGTATAATTAATCCTGGTATGTTTGATTTGATTTTTTGCTTTGTGTGTGTAAACAGAGGCAGATGCATGCTGGGTTTGCCTTGTCACATTCAATGTTATTCACTCTCTTCACCGTCTCCTCCTATATGCTTTCCCGTAGCTCAAACAGAAGAGCGTTGGCGCTTGCAACGCTAAGGTCATGGGTTCGATTCCCAGGGAAAGCAAGAACTGATAAGAATGTAAATGTTTAATGCAATGCAAGTCGCTTTGGATAAAAGCGTCTGCCAAATGCATAAATGTAAATGTGCACTTATGTCTTGTACACAAAAACATAAGCAACAAATTTGATCACATGCCACTGGGAAAACACACATTGGGATGTTGCTTGAGTTGGCCTTGATCACTCCCTGAACGGCGAAGTCTGTGGCAGCCAAAACAGAAATGTCTTGTTCAGATCAGCTTTTGATAACGTGATCCTGTCGCTCATCCCATAGGAAAGACAAATCATAAAAGAGCCAATAGTTTCTCCTAGACACTAATGAGAGGAAATGGAGAGCAAAGCCTCTCAGATAGCCTCACATATATTCAATTCACATTTATTTGTAGCGTTTTTACAAAATGCACGAGTCCACATTACAATTTAGAGTGATCTGTTATCAGAGGAAACTGTCTAAGTTATGTATTTCAGAAATGTACGTATACAAATCACAGTTAGCTAAAAATATATTAATTTAAACAATGTAATAATTTAATGCAGACACAATGAGCTCACTGAAGTAATGAATACTTGTTTGTTATACTTGTTTGCATTGGTGCATGGATATATATCTTCTTTTGCAATTAAAATTGCATTCATTCTATAACTCTATAGAGGGAATGCATTGACGTCACTTTCGCGCAGGAACACACTCCCTCAGCCGGACCGAGTGGCAGAAGAGCTGAGAGTGACTGGATTTAATAGGAGAAACTGCGAGTAAAACAAACGATTATCAGTTTAAACTAAAGGTTGGACTCGATATAGTGTTCCTACAACTTACCAAAGATCCAGTGATCCATGGATACTGACATGCAGCAGGAATCGTGTTTCCTGACATTTATAAGAGCCTGATTTCGACTCCGGGGAAATACATAAAGCAAATTTGCCTGTGAACGCTTTATATAAATACAATATAGGTAGGTCTAAATCTGGGTGATCACTTATATCAATGTTATATATATCATCATATCATCCAGCCTTAACTTTTTTGTGCCAGTGTTTCTTTAAAAACATCCAATTATTCAGAATATACGATGGTAAATATTTAATAGATGACTTGTCAATACAATATAACAATATAGGGTGTGATTTTACCTCATAATTCAGCATATCGACACAAAATGAAAACTGCAAATCCAGCTTTCTCTGCCTAGATCCAGTTATTTCTGTGAATCACAGCGATTCATTTGCTTCTCGTTCTGTATCTTTCAGCAGTCTGTAAATATATACCTCAGATTTCTTGTCATATCTAGTTATACAGTCGATCTCAAAGCTCTTTCCCGTTTTAGATGTGTTTTGTGTGTTTTTCACGCTGAAAACAAATGCTGTCGCTCAGTGTTTCTGCCACTCGGTGTGTGTGACCGGCCGACATATAAACCCTCTAGATGAGTTGTATATCTTTATATATCTAAAGTCTTTGGTGGAAACACACATGTCTGTGTGACGCTAAGGCAGATTCTTGTGTGACTGAAAGCGATGCTCATGAGGCCTGGAAGAACCAGAAAATTGCTGTAAGCCTAATTGTCTAATTTTTAGGTCTGAAGGAGAAACAAAGTTGATGAAAAACATTTTTGAGCAATAACATGTTCGTCTGTGATTTTGTCTCAGCCTTGGGTAATATTCATTAATGTCAACATTTTTTTATCTGGAAGAATTATTATATCAATTATTTGCAAACAGCAAAGTGTGGAGGGCAAATGTGACATTTAGCAGGTTTAATAATATCCGTTTGCTTGCGAAACTCCACATCTGTATCTGAATGCCACTGTAAAAGTTTATTTCCTGTGATTAATAATGGTAAGAGTAATAATGGTAACCCTTGCCCAAAGACATTAGACACAAAAACTCAATTACAGCAGCAGACTGTGGCCGACGCCGCAGAGACTATTAATAAGAAATGTAATTATTTTTACATTAACTCTAATACACGACCCATCCAAGAGTGAATGATTACTCAGGAATACATACGAGCTTGTGTTTTCCAGCAGGATTTTTTGTAAGGATTGCTCTTTTCTGCTTCTTCCAGGCCTCATGAGCATCGCTTTCAGGCACACAAGAATCTGCTTCAGCGTCACACAGACGTGTGTGTTTACACCAAAGACTTTAGATATATAAGGATATACAACTCATCTAGAGGGTTTATGCGTGTGACGTCACCGTCGGCCGGTCACACACACCGAGTGGCAGAAACACTGAGCGACAGCATTCAGTTTTCAGCGTGAATGCCGTGAAAAACACACAAAACACATCTAAAACGGAAAGAGTGTGTAAAAATATACCTTAGATTTCTTGTCAAATATTTTCACAGACTGCTGAAAGCTACAGAACAGAGACGCAAATGAATCGCTGATTCACAGAAACAACTGGATCCAGGCAGAGAAAGCTGGATTTACAGGTTTCATTGTGTGTCGATATGCTGAATTTAGGGGTAAAATCACACCCTATATATTGTATTGTTATATATTGTATCAATTAAATATTTACCATCGTATTTTCTGCATAATTGGACATTTTTAAATAAAAACTGACAAAAAACTATACAAGTTTTATATAAATATAACATTGATCACCCAGATTAGACCAACCTGTACTGTATTTATTATGGGTGTAACGATCCCCTCATGTCACGATTCTGAACTCACGATACGATATTATTGCGATACTCTAAGACATATGATAAAAGCTTAACAAAAAATGTGTTACTGTTGATTAAAATGGTAAATTACATTGTGTGTGTAAATGAATAATCTTGGACTTGGTGCTGAAACCCATCTCACAGGACAATAGAGATACCAGAATAACAATATTCATGATTCTGAAGCTGAAAATACATAATTATTGTAGACGAATATGCTTGAACTCTTTCACAGACTAGATATTATAATAATGTAGGCCACGTTTACTGGTAATATAAGACATTTGGTATTATCAGGACCCACAAATATTCCCCCACTGCATTATTATACATTATATTCAACATTATATACAGTATAGTAGTTTAATGTAGTCACTAAAACTCTGAAAAGTTGAATTTTTTCTCACACAGTAATTTTTATTTACGATGCATGTTGCATTTTTGTATTGCGATATATTGTGACACGATATATTGTTAAACCCATATTATTAATATTAAGCATTCACAGGCAAATTTGCTTTATGTATTTCCCCGGCGTCGAAATCAGGCTCATATAAATGTCAGGAAACACGATTCCTGCTGCATGTCAGTATCCATGATCACTGGATCTTTGGTAAGTTGTAAGGAACACTATATCGAGTCCAACCTTTAGTTTAAACTGATAATCGTTGGTTTTACTGGCATTTTCGCAGTTTCCCCCATTAAATCCAGTCATGCAGAGTTTTGCCACTCGGTCCGGTTGAGGGAGTGTGTTCCTGCGGGAAGAAAGTGGAGAAATTGTAACGCACAAAATGGCGGAATAAGCCCCGCCTTCTAAATAAACGAGCCAATCTTGATGCCAGATTGGTGAACAGCTTTGGAGAGTTTGATGTTTGCCCATTTAAAGCGACAGGAGTTGTACTTGCGGTCTCCGAGCCCTGAACGTTCACGAGCCAGTGCGTTAAAAAGAATCGAGAATGGAACGAATGAACCGGCCGAAATGGCTTGGTTAGCGTTCTGCCGCTGGGAAAACGCGGTTCAATCCGATTTGCATGAGGTTTGGAATAAAGATCTGTGGGAAGGAACTGCTAATGTTTTTACAGAACGTTAGGCAGTTCTTATCTCATGACTATTAACGACATAATACCTTAGTTTTAATCAACTGGAAAGATCCGGTGAGATAAACGCCATAAATAACGTGAGGCATCTGTGAAATATGTTTGTCTGTGTCTCTAATGAAACAGGATTATTTTGCAGTGTCGTGTGTGGAAGTATTTCTTGAGGCTTTGCTCCGTGGAAGACTGCTTTATGTCATTAGTAGTCATTGCTCACAGTCGGCACACGAGCCCCAGGGCACCATGGCGCGCGTTAATTACTTCACTAATGACCCTTTGTGAGAGAATCAAGCTGTGGCTGTGGAGCCGTTCCCAAATCTCTCTCCTCCCATCATCCCTCCCCTTCATTCCTCTCATATCTAGAACCTCTCCATTGATCCATTGACCTGCTTCTTTCCTTCAACAACAGTTTTAAACAACTTAAAGAGGGTTGATATTCCCTTTTTCATAGTTTTGATTTGTTTTTGGGGTCTAGAAGAGGTTTCCCTGCTTGAATGTTGATTATTTTCCTCATATTCTCCATTGTTGCAGCTCCTCTCTTCCCAATCTGTCAGTAACGCTCTGTTTAGTTCCTGTCTCTATGAAGCCCCTCCTTCTGAAAAGCACACTGTGCTCTGATTGGTCGGCTGGAGCAGTGTGTTGTTATTGGTCGAGCGCTTCGAGTGTGTTTGGGAAATGTCCTGCCCCTTACCTTAACCGCCAGTTTAACACACTACTAACTAACTCAACCAGGCCCTGCCCCTTTATTCTGCGTATTAATTATTATAATGAGGAACATTTTGACGTGTTCGTTCCCGGAAGAAACTCAAGACTACAATGGAGGCGTTTCAGCATGTTAAAAACACCACATAGACATATAAACAACATTAAAAGCTTGGTTTTCACCACTGGGGGACTTTATTCCCACTATTAAATACCCGTTAGATGCCTTATTTCCACTTTTCGAACATTTTGTACACTTTTATTTAAAACGAATGCCTCTTTAAGCCGATATGCAAGGGACAAGAATGAGTTCAAAAAATGGCGGATTCAAACTCAGGTCAGTCACATCAAAGCTAACACAACCCACCTTATTCTCCACATACTGATCCTGTTATTAGACAGGTATTACTTTTGAAATTTCTTTTGCAATTTTGTCTGGCTCAATCAGACAGCGGTGGGCGGGGTTACTGTATAAAGCCTCCGCCAACAAGGCGGGCTATTTACACTTGGGGCCCTATCTTATGCAGCGCCAAGCGCAACGCAAATGTTTTTTGCTAGTTTCAGTCCAACACAGTTTTCATTTTCACGTCATGCGCCACGTTGTTTAAATAGCAAATGCATTTGCGCCCATTTGTGCGCCCATGGGCTGCTGGTCTGAGAACGAGGTGTGTTCTGGTGCATTGTTGACGCATTGCTATTTTGAGGCAACAGAAATAGACTGAGCCATTGACCAACTGAAACCTGGGCTAAAGTCAATGGCGCAATATTTTTTTTGTTATTTAAAGTAGTGTGTTAGTAATGTGCGCCTATAGGCGGGTCCACAACGCGCGTACACTCTGCTTATTACACACACAGCGATGCACAGCACCACACAAACATGCCAAATATTTAAAATAAAAGGATTACAATGTAAAAGATTATTATTGTGTACATAAAGATATGGTGGAATCCGGCTTGTGCCGTAGATGATCCTGCTTGCGTACTTTTACCTCGCGCACGAGCAGATCCGTTTGCGCTCAAATTCCGTCATGTAAATAGCGAATCCGCCATGGCACGAGCGCAACTGGCATTTAAAGGGAATGGGAGATGAGACTCTGATTGGTTTAACGCACGTAAATCCCAAAACACACCCATTACTCATTATGAGAATAGGGACAACCCTTTTAGACCATGCGCCGGGAGCGCCGACCATTTTTCCCATCGTTAAACTAGCGATAGTGGATTCGGATTGACCCTAAGTGAACTTGCGCCCTGCACTTCAGACCATTTGCTTAGATCGTTAAAATAGGGCCCTTGATGTTAAAGTGGTGAAAATCCAGCTTTTAATGTTGTTTATGTGTCTATATGGTGTTTTTAATATGCTTTAAGACAAACCATGTGTAAATTCATAAGTCGACTCCATTGCTGAGTATTTTCTCCTTAAAACTGCAGTGAACCAAAGACAGTCTCAAA